>VMBQ01002611.1:58261-130019 GCA_007657795.1 Dreissena rostriformis
AGAGGGAGCAGGTGAAATCTTTGTATGAGTGCTTTATAGATGGTTTCAAGATCAATCAATTTCTCATAACACATAATATGTTTTGTATAAAGACAGTCGCGGTCGCTCTGATATTATATTACGGCTATAAGGAACAAACTATAACACCTGGACCTCGCATTAACCGAATTATTGTTCACGGGCATTAAGAAACACAACACACGTTTAACTGGAACGACTTACGTAAACCTGGGCTCATGTATGCCAAACACAACCTTATTTCTTTTCGGATACTTATAGCAGCTAAAAACCATCGCCTTTAACGCAATCAGTAATTGCAGACTTGCTAATTACTCATTTGTCTATGTAATTTCAATTAATATTGCTAGTTCGATTATTTTAGTATTGTAGTATTGCATGTTTTGTTTTATATTTCAAAACAGGGGATATGTACAATAACCTGATTCCCTATACAAGTATATTTATAGATTCTTACGGACTACTACGCGATGTTTTGTTGAACAATTGATGGACTAAATTTAAGAAAAGTGTCAGTGAATTGTTCTTCAACTTGTTGAAGTAAATCGATGTTGAATTAAAAGGGTAATTCATTGATGAATAAGTCGTTCCTTTGTCAGTCGATCACAGAATGTCTATCTACAAAGAATCGCCTGCTTACATCAAGTGCTTTAAAATGGGAAAGATGGATGGCGATGAAGAAACGTGTGCAGAATTTTCATTCGTCATGGAAGCAACGTTAACTTTACTAAAATAGACATGGTTATGACACAAATTCGGTGAGTAAAACATGAGCCAGTAGATGTTTTACTTTTTTATGCCAATAGTAAAAAGTGTGTAAAAAGAAGAGTTGTTTATAAACTAAAATTAACAATATCGGAGGGAATAAATGCTGAAACATACTTTACGTAGAGGTCTACACATTTTGTAAATTTTAAAATGGCAACCATTTTTGTTTTTGGTATTTTGCAGTGGTGAAACAAGAATTGTAGTTTGAACAAAACCGTCTTTGTTCTACTTGAGTGTGTGACATTTGACACGCTGATTAAATTTGAATCGAGGCTTATAGCGATATTTTGTTTCATTACTCTTCTTTTGCGTGGAATTCTTAAGGACTATTTCGAGTTCCGTAAAAGGGAAAGATCACAAACCATTTTAATATAACTACGCAAAGTAAGATTCAGTTAATTTCATCTGCATTTGCTTTTAATTTAGCGATGAAAGACTACTATTTTGATTGCATCAGTAAAACATTAAATACAAACAAATATATTGTAGGATAAATATAATACTATGTTAGTGTGATTGTGTACTTGAATTTACTCACTCGTCTCAGAAAGGCTTACAAGGCTCGGCAAGCCTCGCCGTTTAAACATTTCTTCAACTCGTGGTATAAATTCAAGTACACGATCACACTAACACAGTATTCTCTATATTCCTGACATGTTACATGCACTTTATTTGATCTATAGAACGATTGCTTAAACTTAAACGTTCTTCATCTCTGTAAGCCAAAAGTTAGACCATCGATGTTTCGCATGAACTATCGTTAAGTGTTCCTCTGCAGAGATTGTTTAAATTTAGGCTCTTGGGTAAAACAGCCATGCACTGGCAGATTATAAGTATTAGTAATACATTATCGGCGTCTGCGTATTGTATTGGATAAGGGCTGTGTGCAAAAAACCCAAAAATATGTTCCTATAAATTACAGTTACTGAAACGCCAGACATGTTTTATGACATCGAATCACTGAACAATTCCCATAAGAATGACCATTATGGTGGCTGATGTTGGCTATATCGTTCCGGCGGCTTGGCTGGTTTAAAGGTCGCAAACACAACAACGCGCCAGAACGGCATATATTCTCGCCGTAACGACAAATGATAGTAAATGTTCTTGTTGCGTGTCCTCGTGTTGGCGATTTTACACCATATACCATCAATTAAGCAAAATCATGTCTCTTTTTTTTAAATTATTTTGAAAAAACAGGTTAACACCAACTCCATATCTCCATAATTCGGTACACAAAATATTCAACTAAAATAACATCATCTCTTCGGGATCATAATAAATGGTGTTTGATTAAGGCCCAGGACACTCACCAACAATTAAGAAGATTTATCACGTCCGAATATCTGTATACTGATACAGATACAAATATAAGTATATTCTTCAGATATGAAACTTCACAGGTGTCTCTAGAGTCATAGTTAGTCTTGCTAAATGCTGATTACTGTAACCACATTGATTTTTGTGTTTTAACTTTTAAGAGAAAATATGCAACTTTAATTATAACAAATGATTTAATTGCACAAATGCCTTTGTGATCCCTATAACAGATGACTCACATTAAATATATACTATCCATGCGAAAGAATAGCAAAGCATTATTACATAAAATAATTCTCGTACGCGTTAATGATATAAAAATACACACATTTTAAATATTCGTCCTAATAGCTAATGTTATTCTTAAATTGTTCCATTCGCATACAAACAGTACAGTATTATGGTTACTTTTAGTAAAACATTCGTTTTGTTAAATAAATTAAGCCCTGTTTTTTGTTCTTTATTCGTGACACTGAATACTATTATGTTTGCACACTTTGATTACGGGTGTGAATATGTGAGGATATGAGAGGAACACATATATTTTCACATTGTATATTATATATTGGTATAGTGATACATTGCCACGTACAAGAGTGTTCATTTCGCTGTCCATTTTAAAATCCTTACATTACACAATGTAAATTGACTCTTTCCAATTATTGTTCCAAACATACAAACATATTAGTTCCACCGTAAACCGTAATACCAGATGATTTCTTATTTTTTTATCCATTTACGTTTACAAACAGTATTAACTAATTCAGATAGTGATTCATCAAAGATCTATATAATGGTTTCATATACTGTTGTAGAAACAACACTATATTAAGGTCATTAATCACTCTGTTGTCATGGAAATAAAGATCTATAACACAAATGCTCACAGCAACCATCCACTATTGACATTGATAATGCAAGTGTTGGCTTACGAAACAGTGTTTTTCGGAAAATGTTAAACTGTCCTCTCTGAAAACGTCGTCTTCGATAGAGTATACTCTCTTTTCACTCCGAGTCTACTGCTTTCATGATGTATTTTACCCTGTCTACATTTGATTTCATAAAAATGTCTTACTACTCCCCTTCTCATCAATCAAACATCGCTTATGAGGTATTGACAAGAAAGTGTGAATGTAATCCTTTATTTGCGTCTCGAACTAGGTTCTTTAAACAGATAATGTAAAATGAGGACATTTCACGAAAAGCTGATTAATTATTTATAGTGATAACGTATGTACATAGGTTGCGTTTCAGGCTTTATTATACTACATAACGTTGTTTTTGAAAAAGGTGCAGGATTCAAAAACATGTATTTATTAAATAAGATAATAAATAAATTTTACTATCAAAGCTACATCTATGCTCAAATTGTATTTTCTGCAAATTGTGCAAATAAATAAATAAAATAAAAGCTACATTTAACAAAAGTTCAGAAAATATGTATTTAAATGATGGTGATATGATGTTGAAAAGTAAGTTACACGTAACCAAACCGTTTAAATCGTAGCTATGATTATTAATTTGAATGGACAACGACACATTTATTTCAGAAAACTGTGTTACAATCTAGTTTAGTCGTGTGAGTGTAAGAATCATAAATACGCGTGTCTTCCGTTCGATGTTGTAACTCTTTTATGTGGCGAAGTGTTTTCGGCGACGTATTAGGTCATTTATTTATTTATTATAACAGAGATATGTATTGCAAGATCTGTTTCAAATGGGAATGTCGACCTATTTTTCAGGTGTGCATTTTGCAAAAGTTTTCAAAATGTTGCTTTATTGTATACAAGTGTTGCATTGCATGTGCAATTTCATATAAACCAAGTTGTTAAAAGTATTCTCTTCAGGATAACTATTCGCAATGAATGATATTTTGCATGGTATTTGTACCTTTATACCAATGAACTAAATCACCTTTAATAATATACATATAGCTTATCTCAATGACGTGCTTTTATGAAATAATTAGTTGATAAAAAGATATGTAACATTAAGACGGATATTGAAGTAGTGTGGATTTACCAGATTATGTCATCTTAATGTACACATACAGATAACTAGGAGGACTAAACCATACCTTGTTGTGTTTTATAAATGTATTACAATCTATTTACTGTACAGTTTTATATTACGTAAGGTAGGAGGTATGCCATATACTGTAGCAGTTAGACCATAAGACCCATTCCAAATACACGGCTTCAAAATGCAATTATCATCCGCAAATACATGTGACTATTAGCGCCTATGTTAATATTTGGACGTTAATCATTCCTTTCCAACACGTATATTTACAAATCATGTTGCCGTCTGTCATTTGTTTGAACATGTGTCCAGTTTGAATAAAACGTTTGGAGATCAAAATTACCAAAGTTAAGATTTAATTTTTTAGTAAAACTTATTCCAAACATGCCGAAATCATGTTCGGGTAAGGTACTATAGTTGTTTTACGGGAAACTACAAATGAACACCCACTATTCATATGAACACTATTAACGTAGATAATTTGAAAGATGGCATTATATCATATATATTAACTGTAGTTCAGGCGAGGTGCTTGTTATGAACTCATCAACAACATATTTTGATAGTTTCTCGTGATGTTTGCGCAAATAAGCGTAACAAAACACATTTAATATACGTGTTTACAAAAGTAGGAGATTTCTCACTGTTTCTTTAGTAGTATTATTTGGCTCGTTATTTGCAATAGAACACTATTATACACCCTATTATAATATACACCATATCGTAAGGCATAATATTATTGTACCATGAAAATGCATAGTTCGCCGCCCTCAATATTCTTTGTTTGCAACAGTAATGACTTGTTATGACGTCTTTGGTTTGTTAGATTACTTGGTTATCTTCTCTAAGGAAACTGGTGCATATGTTGCCCTCAGTAAGGTTGAACGGTATGGACGATGTATTCTTGTAGTCGTTGACGTTCCTCTTGAGTTTTGTTGCAAGTTCAATTTTTATCCTAGTTAGCATCAGTATTATAGATTCGGGTCCTTGTCATGTGGGCTTTAATACATAGATGAACGATTTGCTAAAGAATATCTTTTGTTTACGAAAACAACAACAACAGCAATGCTAAAACGACAACTACTACAACTACTACTACTTATATTAGGTGTACTACTTCTTCTACTAATGCTACTACTACATCAACTACTACTACTACTGCAACTACTACATCAACTACTAATACTAATGCTACTACTACATCAACTACTACTACTACTGCTACTACTACTACGACTAATGCTAAGAGTACTGCTTCCACTATTAATCTATCTCCTCCTCCTACTACTACAACCATTACCTCCACTCCTACTACAATACTTATTTTACTACCACCACGACTATTTCTACCACTACTACTATGACAATACTGCAACAACAAATACTACTGTTACTACTACAACTACCACTACTTCTAATAATGCTAATACTACTTGTATTACTAGAAGTACTACTGCTTCTACTACTGCAACTTCTGCTGCTGATTTTTCTACAACTTATACTACTGTAACTGTTGCTCAACAACAATAACAACAACAACTACTACTACTTCCACATTTTCTACTACTGCTTCTACTACTGCACCTATTACTACTACTACTACTTCTACTACTTCTACTACTACTACTACTACTACTACTACTACTACTACTACTACTACTACTACTACTTCTACTTATACTAATACTTATACTTATACTACTTCTTCTACTACTACTACTACAGGTACTTCTACTACTACTTCTACTTCTTCTTTTAATATCGGTGCTACTGCTAGTACTGCTTCTGCTGTTATTGCTCTTAGTAATCCTTATAATTGTTCTTCTACCATTATTTATAATAATAATAAGAATTTTGATAAATATTGTTAATTTGGTACCACTGATAATAAGCATTATGATAATGATAGTCAAAAGCAATATTCGGACGGCAGTTTACAACAATCATCATGATAATTTAGCCTTTATTCCACGCTTGCATTCATGTGTAGTTGTATGGGATTACCGCTAATGAAGACCAAATAATGCTCATCAATCTTGGAAGGCTCAGGAAGAAAATCACACGAGACGGTCTGGCATCATACCGGTGTTATTATTTTTACCGTCAAACCCTGAAGTTAGATTCGCTTGAAAGGTTTCTGATGGATTTTCTAGTGCATAGATTATGTCTTTGTCATAGGAAGATACGCTGCTGGTCCGTCGATGTGCTATATAGCCAAGGTGACATCAAGATAATAGCTCGCGGATACCTATTCAACTCACTAGACATTTGATTTATTAACTTGTTTACAATAAATACATGTTAAAAGTATCCTTAGCAGGATAAGACATAATTTATATTAATGCAGTGGTTATTTAGTACACACCCCTTTTTATATAGTTTGTGAAACATAGACAACTATAAAGAACAACACATCTGAATACCAAATTAAGAGCTTTAACATTTGTACTCTGTAGCGCCAGTCAGTGATTCTTACCATTATATTAGCTGTGAAAACATAAACTTTAATACTGAAAAAGTAATGCTCTAAAAAATAAAAGCAAACGTTTGAATCACTTCAATACTTATGAATGTATTCGTCACATACGAACAATACGCAAAGGGCAATAGCTCTGTAAATGCTAAACAAAAGATTTAGGTAAATTGCTCTTGTTGATCATTTAAAACCCATCTATCATTTTATGAAGATGAATGGAATAAAATAATAAGCACTAACTCCAAACATGCTGACAAGAGAGTTTCGTTATACGTTCTCGGCGCTTACATTTAAAGTATATTATCGATCTTCAACGTTTTATTTTAATACCTTAAATAATTAGGTTGTTGTGCTTTCCACAATAAATTTTAACAAATGTAAATAACTCTGTAAATCGTGAAGAGACCGAGGGAGTTATTCGCTGGCACGTTGCACTTCCCTTTTCAGACCTCTATCATTTTATAAATATCAAGTGAAGTCCTTCAATACTTCCCGTGTTATGTCCCGCAAAAGAAAACTACTATACAACAACAAAGCATCTCGCAAAAACTCGAACATTTCTGATAGTTTCTGTTGTGTTCTTTAAGTCTACGTTTACTCTTATTGTCCTCTATTCGTGTTCGATGTTTTATTTAAATACCTTCAATGTATCGATTTTCAGAAGACATAAATACGTTGAGACAGAGTGTCGCACGCATAAATTGATGTAAGGTGAACGTTACAATACGAAGCAAACAACCAAATATAAGAAGTCAAACACACGAAATCATCAACTAACACTTCGTCCAGATTTGCTGGGTAATTACAGTGAGATTGTAGCATAAATGACAGTGTTTGTGAGAAGGAATGCCAAGCGTAGGCATGACGGCCCTCAATCAAAGGAAACAATTTCAATTCAAGGCAACACAAAATCTAAATCGACTCTGAACTAGCTGTCAGACTCATGACCATGTCTTGTATGGTTATATTCTCAAAAGACCTGAAAAGCATTGATGAATGTTTAAATAACTTGCCATAATTGAGCAGCATGGTGAGATGGATTGTCACGAACAAGGTTAATAGGTCGAAGGTCAAGATTAGAGTTTATTGTTAAATGGCAAATATAAGAAACCATACGTAATACTGTGTTTTGAACATACCTTTGTTCAGCAGTTTTAAAATAAATTAGCACAATTAACAGGCTTTGATAGAAGCTTGTTTACGCCAAAGACACAGGCCCAAACTTAAAGGTCATTTTTCGATGTAGAAGGGTAAACACAGTCTTGAGCATAGCTAAGATTTTCCAATAACTTTTATATCAATCTACTATGATGGTGTGGTATACGATAATTTTAAATCTCTATGCTAAATTTACATTTCAAGTAAAAGCTTAAAGAAGACCAATCAATTAAGACTTTACCTGAACACTAATATGTGAGTTCATTCCAATGTATTTAATGAAATGAAAAATGACTGAAATATTGAATATGTGCATTTATAGCATTTGTAAGTTATAGCTCGATTACACTTTTTACATAGGTTTGCAATATTCACAACTGTCATAACAGTAGGAAGAAGAGGTCAAATTACCGCAATCATTCTTCTTCCAGTTTGCATTTACACTGTAAATTAACAACGTGCTGCATATTACGTGTATAATATTTTTACACGTAAATTCGTATCTAAAAAAGCTCTTATTTATAATATTTCAACAACATATGAATTACAAACAGCCCACCACTAACCAATTGTGAACATAATGTGCTCCATTATGGCTCAGTTTGAGGTTATTATGCACTGTCACGTCTTTCTCTGTGGTTGCGGCGTTGTGTGTCCTATAATTACCACCAGTGCAAATAGTGAAAACATTATGTCAATGTGGTGGTATTTATGCTGATAACAGTTTTAGATGGAATTCCTTTAGGATGTTGATTTAACGCTTATCGAAATTTATTATATTTAAATGGCTGCAACTATTCTGTGTATTCTATGCTAAAAAATGGCTATAGGTATTTGTGTTTGTGCCAGAAAAGCTGTGTGATATTGTAAATAGTTTCGTTCACAAAATATTTAAGTGTTTCATGTGATAAGAAGAACTTCTTTGTACATTTATATTAATTGATGTTATACTTAGTGTTTCACACTACTATGTCTTTAGAGTTTGTATTTTCAAAAATAAATGTTTGCTACAGGCATTTTGACTACGCTTTACATGTGGATCGCCTTTCAAATAGTAACATTATATAGTTTTTTTTTGTATCAGCTAAAACAACAATGCTTTGAAGCAAAGCAATACGTCAATCAGGTACAAACGTCTGCTTTCAAACGACCGAGTTATCAATAACTGTTAATATCCTGGTCTATAATTTTAACTTTTGTTTGTTTAAATATTACTCACGTGATAATGATCGAGGCCTTGTTTATGCTATATATTTAATTACGGTATTATACTCCGGGGATATGCTGCCACGGTATAACCAGATTTAATGCAAAATGTTTCTAGTCAATTAGCAAAATTTCTTTATGAGAAATGTCACAGAAAATAGATCAATTCGTTAAGTCGTTTAATGTGCAATAATCAAATGTATAAAAAACATATATATATAATATTGATATGATGCACAAAAACATTGTACATTTATTTTTATTTATATATTCCTTATATTGGCTTCTCTCCCTAACACAGCGCAGGCTATAAAGTCACCATGTTGATTGAATTCCAATCGACAACAAAATAATACAAGTTCTTGGATATAACACTTGTATGATTTGTTGATGATATGAAACTCATTCAATTATGCTTGGAAAAAAAAGTATTTATTCAGCTCTGATAATACCGCCTACCAAACCACATTGTAAGTTGAGGTTCGAAAGATGGTAAACAATGGTTACATTTGTATGGTTTATGCATTTCGCGTTCCCTAATTACTTGTAACGTATTTAATATAACTGTAATATAACTAATATAACTATATTACGAATAAACATACACTGTCAATCCTATTGAACGTGTACACAATAAAACAGTATTGTTTGTGTCAGTATTGTGCTTTTATATTGTATTGGTCTTTAAAGTAAATATTTTGCACTTAACAATTTCAGTCTTCGATTTATATAATTTCGCATCTGAATTTTACAAAGATATAAGACACATCTTGATCTTAATATCCAAAATGTGTTAATACTAATTTCGTTTAAGCTAGAATTCGCTTTAGCCTAGCTTCACACCAAATATTGGTTTCAGATTCACTATAAAAATGCTTCAATGTATCACCAAAGTCCTGATATTTTCTCGAAGTTACCTATGCATGTCTGTATAATAGGACTAGCAATTAATGAAAACATACTGTTATAGCATTAGATAAATATCAAAGCCGAAAGAACATGAGAAATGTAATTAACTGACATATTTGTCATCACTTGTATGTGCCAATTGCTGATAATTTGGTAAAATGTTACTTTCCCATGCACCGCAAGACTGTGCACACAATATTGGTGAGATTTACGGTGTTTACGTTAGCCAGATAATCACGAATAAAACACGATAGGCCAATGATTTATAACCATGATACCTTACATTTGCGATCGTGGATGTAAAATGTTTAAAATATAAACTCTTGTTGAAACAAATACAAAATAGTTTCGGAACATTTGATTTGACTGCTTGAACTGGATAAATTGATCAGAACAGAACAGAACAGCACAGAAGATGCATCTTAACGTACACATAGTCCTCGTTTCAAAACACATAATATACATAACACATGATATTACATGTTACTCACATATGTTGTTCATTAATGCATACACAAATATATGCATAGACAACTATATTTGGAATTTGTATTTGGTCCTTGGAAAAAGTTGTTAATATTTAATTTAGAATGTAAATGATATAATTGAAACATATAAAATGTAGTTTAAAAGCTTAGTTTACATAACACATTAAGACCTATGTAAGCTGATATCATAACAGACCAATTGTGTTCATATCATGTTTTAAAGTAGAAAAAGCAACATGTCATACAGTTTGACTTTAATTAAAACTTGGTTAATTGAACACAGCGTTTGAATTTCCTCATTATTGGTAATTAGTGCATTCCACAAACATGTAATTTCAAGTTGAAACGTTCTTTTCATAAACAGTATATCTGTAAACCAGAGACGAGATCAACATTGGGTTCTTGAAGCACTGCAACAGAGTTCATCAGTGTAAATAAATCAATCGTAGTACAAAATCAGAACATGAGCGTCAGGAAAATAAACAGCACACTAACCCGTTCGTACGAAATCCACTGCCATCTGTATTTTTGTTCAGATCGGCTTGTTCATTACACATATAAATGATTTTACAGTTGGCAAATACGTCAGTAAAATACCCATGAATTTGCAAACATAAGTCGTATACTATGTTTAAAAAAACTGGACTATTTTATGGCGCCTAGTAACTAAACAGGGCAAGGATCCACATTTATGAAGGCCTCTTAATATTGTATAAAAAAGAAACAAAACAACTAAACTATTATATTATTCACATGAACTTGACAATTTAAGTATCACATATCAGTTAATGATTATTTAATTAAAATACATTTTAATTTTGTTATAAAGTTTCTTAATTCACCAACGTGACACCGTGACGTTACCGTCCTCCATTAACATAAACGCTATTAAATGAATATTCGTTGACGAAACGTATATTAACCGCGTGCGCTTCGGGAAAATTTATACAAGGATGAACAGATGTTGATACATGAGACATGAAGTGTAATTTATCTTCCTATGTCGATATTGCTGTCAGGGTCAATTTCCGGGTTTTCCATTCCATGTTTCATAAACACGCAGATATAGTCATACACGCGCTTCCAGGCGTCTGCCACGGCTTTTGTGTAGTTCTCACTGAGCACTTGCTGTAACCCGTAACTGAGTGAAGGCCACAATTTCTGAAACAAAACACCACAACAACAGCGTCAAAACCACGTCCATTGCACGGAAAACGAATTGTTACACGAAGTTCACAATATATTGTTCACATTTTTTTTTTTACAGCTGTAGTAGTATTTCTAGAAATGTATGCAAAATCTATTTCAAAATAAGGATAGTAAGCGTTTTTCGTTGCAAAAACAATAGCTAGGGTATGTCATAACATGGCAAACAATTCTCGAACAATATAAACAGTTTGTATTGTTTATCTTGCAAAAAGCAAAGTATTGTATTATAAAACAAGGACACCAATGTTAATTAAAAAAGTTGGAACAGCATCTGGCTGTCAACTTTAGCTGGCATTCTAGAAACAAATGAGAGCTAAGTAGAATCCCTTGGATCGTTGCATTAATTCGAACAATGGCGCATACTAATACGCGTTCATAATACAATTACTAATACAACTATAAATACGTATTGTTATATTAATGTTCATACTAAATTCGCGAATATACCGTAAAAGAATGGTTTAAAAGGGACATAACATATTTCCATAAATATTTAACTTACTTTCAGCATATGGGGTTTGACCTGCCTATGCACGTGTGTCTGTCCCATTGAAACAAGGACGCCGTTGAGAAATCTTGAGTCATCGAGACTCTCCACGGCGGCCCCGAGTCCCTCCATAACGTTGACCGCGTGCCTTGCCAACATCTCCATGTCTATGTTTGTCTCCAGTTTGTTTTCGTGGTTGATCTGAACGATCTTGGGGAACATCTCCTTCATCTGAGGCTCCGTCTCGAACAACCTGTGTGAGTTTGATGGTATAACAGATACAACTGTATAAATCAGATGGAAACCTCTTAGACTTAATCGCCGAGTTTTTTGACGTTTTGAATTGTTTTACTATTTTGTCACCCTTCTCCTTAGAGAATGTGGCCATATATTGAATTAAACCTGTACGTCGGCAAGACGGTCGGTCGGTCGGACAATCGACCCGCAGACCATTTCTTTGCATGGGCTATCTAGAGACCGCTTTGACCAACCGCGTATTACAGACACAGGCATACGTCGTATAGTTTTTGTATTCACTTATCAACGTTTTCAAGTCACACTATGTTTCTTTATCCATTAATTTATAATTCAAATGCCTTATTTTTAGCAAGTTCGCATACAAAGTACCACTTAATTCAATATGTTTAAGTATTTTTTCTAAGAGCATAAATCACGCATTCGATTCTATACCTGTGCGATTCCTACATACACGTTAAACAAGTTGTGGTCCATTGAAATTAACGGTGATAGATAAACAAATAATTAATTGCTGTACTGACCTATTAAATACAATGAGACCCAGTTTTTCCAGGTCATCTTTAATCAGAGCCCAGGATCCTTGGATGAGTTGAATCTGGTCTGGCGTCAAAACCGTGTGAAGTTGCTTGCTGCGATTTGAGAATGGCAGCTCACAGATTGGCACTTTATTCCCCATTTCGGTGTGAAAACCAACGTATGCAAACTATGTACTATGTTTCAAGTAAATACATTGTCCTTTTTTGTACAGAAATCGCACAATATATATCTACCTTTAAACTTTTGAATCAACACACTATCAGGTAGCATTATTATACATCCTTTATTTACCTCAATTTATTATTCAGAATACCGTTTAACTACAGGTACATCCGCATTTATGCATTCAGGAAATCAATTGTTTAAAATACAACACATATCCGAAAATTACACCAAAACAGTTATTACAAATTAATGTTTCTAGTAAATTAGACTATTATTTATTACAC
This sequence comes from Dreissena rostriformis, assembly GCA_007657795.1. Taxonomy (NCBI): domain Eukaryota; kingdom Metazoa; phylum Mollusca; class Bivalvia; order Myida; family Dreissenidae; genus Dreissena; species Dreissena rostriformis. Next base: position 71,567 of record VMBQ01002611.1, read on the forward strand.
AACAGATATAACGCGCTACTGGTGCTGGTTAAATGTTGTTGGCTGAGAACGTGTCTGCTAACTAATATCGGTTTCTTCTATGCCACACGTTTAGAGAAGCGGATGCGTATGAATCGCCTGACTGTTTTAAATACCAATAATTATTATATAAATGTATGTAAAATTTCAAATGTATAGTCGAAACCTTAAATTGCTGTATTTTATTATAAGATTTTGATGACTAAGGATTAATTGCTTATACATAAATCTATGCATACCAATAGGATCCCAGACCGTTGTATGGTAAAATTAATACATAAATATATGCTTGTGTATATGCAGACTAATACAGAAATATGTGCTAAATATAAACATGCTTTATTAAATATAGAATCTCTTTGCATAGAGATACACTTCCAATATGAAGCTAGTTGACTCAGAAAATTATATTTATAGACAAGAAAACAATATAAGTTCGAGTGAACAAATTCCGAAATAATAGAAGGATATCGATATAGTATACACATATCTAGTTTTGATATACTTGCATCTACTGCCATTTATAAACATTTGGAAATAGGTAATTTTAGGTATCATGGTCGATATTCAAATTTAAGACAAGTGATTGCTTAAACAATAACTCACGGCGGGGTTTGGCCGTATTTCGGATTGTGTGTTTGTCATGAATAATTGGAAACTTTGTTACGAATAAAATAATCGCTCTTACCAGTCATTCGTTTTATTCTACTATGTGTATATGTTGTTTCTTTTTGTGCCGTACTGTACCGTTTTGGCAATTGGTTCCTTGTCATAAATAAAGGACCACGAAGGTGTGTATAATAGAAATGCAATACATCTGCAGGTTCTGGAGTTTCACTAAATATTGGTAAATTATGTATTGGTTAGAATGGTTAGCATTCTATTCAAACGTTTCAAAATAGTGTGGTTTAAATTGTTTATAGATACATAGCTGGAAGAACAGAAGATGGAATGCATATCGTTGTAATTTTTCGTTGAATTGTCTTCACATGTTATAATTGCCATTCAGATATATTAAACCGCTTATTTTGGAGATCATGCAAAAGATGTTTAATAAACTCATATAACAAAACTTACATATAACAATACTATATATCATTATTTATAGGAAATGTTGATTGCACAACTATATCTTGTGTTTCAGTATTGAACCAAGTTTTAAAAAGTCAACGTTAGTGCGATTAATGTTGACTTAATAATGTGTGTCAATTTTCAGTTTACACTCGTGTTTATATTATACAAGACAATCGAGTTCAAACTGTCATTGTCATCATTTTAGATAGATTCTTTGATTTTAATTTGTACTGTATTAAGTGTTTCCCCTATTGTTTTAAACATAATTTACTGTATGATTCATACTGTTGTAACATAATAAAAACACATCAGCAAATACAACAAAATATTTAATCGTTATATTGGAGATACTTATTTGATTCGAATGGAAAATATAATTAAACTGGAAACGGATTCTCACGGATGCATGAGACTGTTCCGTTTAATAAATCAGTTAAGCTAACTTTGCTGCCAAAGAACAAAAATGTATATAAACACTGTTGATGTTACAATGTCCGGTTGCCAGTATATGTCTATAATGAAGTTCATGTTTTGGTCATATGGTCGAAATTAATGAAAGTTCCAATTGTGCACATGAAACGTTACAGCCTCATAACCGCAATTTTTATAAAAGGATTTGATGATAACTATACATTAATATTATCATTTCCATTAACTATACACTTTCCTGTGAAAGCATATAAACAGAACATGCATGTAATGCAATTTTGTTTATCTGTTGATCAGATTGGTTTGATTATGGTATCGGGATTTGACATGAGAACGTTTGGGCTCTCAAAATATAATCACTAAAATGCATTTAACTGACTTCATAAATTAAGTCTGTAATAGCTGCGGTTCATCCCGTACACTTGACTCGTCGACGGTAATTTCGTTCGGTAGACTAAAAATCTAACGCCATTTTATGTTTGCATGAAAAAGCCGTGTAATTAGGGGTTGTGGTATGCAATGAACTGAAGCCGATTCGTGCACAGCAACTGTTTAACATTAATACGCGCCTTATATAAACACACTTAAATCCCAGATGCGCTGCTGAGGGGGAGTACTTATATCTGTTCAAAGTGACGGGCGATCAATTTCCAAATAAACAAGCATACGACAAATGAAAATACAGCTTAGGCCATGGCCTTAAATATAATATTTTACAGAACTGCATGTCTCAATTTCTGGTATGATTTACTTAACCGTTTCTTCTGCGACTATGGGTATATACAAGAAGCCGATAGCGTTACTCAGAAACCAGAACAATTTTACCAGCTGCATTTTAAAGCTTCAAGTACCGATGCGTTCATTTTATCTAGTTGTTGTTGAACTATTTGCAGAGATAATATTGAACATCGCATATTTGTCAAATGGACGACACAAACCATCCACATCAGTGCTAACCCGTGTTAAACATCGCCGATAAACTTTAATATCATTTGTATTGCTCAAGTATATTATACCTCAATTTTATTCACAATGCTAAACTCCCATAGGCCATAGTGACATTGAAATACTGTCAGACCCAGCGGGAAAAAATGTACTGTCCAAAAAAATACTGTCGCCCGCTACCTTCGCAATCACGTGCGGACGTATGTGAAATGACGTCATTTTTCGACGAAATGACGTCATTTACACAGTTTATTTTCTGTGATAAGAAATGGACTGTGTTAACCAGTGTACTTTTATTATTGTTATCAAAATGTTAATGGTTGTTCATTGCTGAAATTAAATACAATTATCGAATATTAAAATTGCTCATGGTTCATATAAATTGTTCATGTTTGAATAGTGTTTTCGGTATAATAAAATAAATATTACACGTCAACTTTCGGAAAAATACTGTCAACCACGGCTTCCACGTATTTCCTCAATTTGACAAATTTACTGTCACCATGTCAGACATGTAATATTTATATAATTTAAAAAGTTGTCATAGTGGCATCAGCATCTTACATATGCAATATATGTAATATGCAATATGACATATATTAATAAACCCGTGTTATTTCAGCTTCGTATAAGCGGAAGTTCGGTTACTTATTTTCTTACAATATAATACGTACCTGTATGAGTATTTAGTTCATCGAGCAATATCGAAATTGTCTGAATAAAGTTTCATACACCGTAAGCGACCATTTTTGAAGAATTTCTCACTTACTATAACGCATTTATTTTGCAATCGTAGCTTGCAAACTCTTATAACTATGTATAAATAAAAAGTTGCAAAATACATTTCGATAATGCGATTTTATTAACATTCAAGCACGCAGTTGGAAATAACGTGTATATTTGTGATGCATTACGGATTCTGACAATACATACCCTAAACATCAAGTTGCATGAATAAAAAATCGATGAGTAGAAAAATAAAAAATGAAGAAATATGTTTATGTTTTGTGTTAGAATAATCTTCAATATGACAAAACAAGGTTCAACTGCGTCCTACTAACCTTTACCAAACTATTAAACATAGTTGTCAGTGATAAAAACACATCATCTTAAATGCAAGAAATAGCTTGAAAATATTAGTGGTTTCCGCACACATGTTTAGCTAATCGTATCGAAAAAACAGGCCTGTATCAGCAGGCGTTTGTTCGTTTCTTCTGGTAGAAATGAACTTATGTTTTTTCCTTTCCTTCTTTTCATGTAACTGTCATAACTGGGAATAGCATGCTGTTAAGACGAAGAGCTGAAACATACTATTAGGAGATATTGCGATTACTTGATGAAAGTGTGGTTTAGACATTCTTGAGACACTGGTGAACATTACTTCTCTTTAGTATTATAATTATAACGTGTTGGTATATGAATTCTGTAATAATAATATTAATAACACGCATTCATACATCATGGGATTTATTTACGATCTTATTTGTAAACATTCGTATAACTTTGACACGTGAAAATAAACCATATGTTTATAGATTGTTACTAACCATATATATTTTAAAAATCTTTTGTTTCACCGTGTATTTGAACATCCAGCAGCTGATCGCGAATAGAACGTTAATCATTAAATCACCAAAGTCATTTCATTGAATTGCAAATAGTTCGTTCCGCATAATATTCGGTTGTAAATTACTTATCGGCTTATATTGTTGATGGGCGTGAGTACGGATAATATATTTCAACATTATATTAATGGAGTGGTTTCTTTAAAATGTTGAAAACTGTGTATATTAAATGATATTTTTCCTACCTTGCCATCTGAATTTTTCAAACCGTGTGAACTTCCCGTGCATTGCTTATGTTTGTTGAACCTTACCTGTTTAAATTTAATTTGCAAAAACGACCTGGTACCAACTGCAATTGTGAGTTTTGTCAACGGTCGCCGACAACTAAGATGTTGTATTTCAAGGAATCTAGTATGGAATGGCTCCTTAATGCACTGTAAGAACAGGATAACAAGCGGTGATACGGTGGATAATAATGATTTTGCTTTAATACTAATGTTATTATCATTATAAATAGATGATATCAATATAAATATTATTCATTACAATGACTATACTAGCGTAAATATTGCAAGTAGCTAACTGTATGACAACTCAGCGTAACCTAGATTATCAAGATCAACTCGTCAATCATTAGATGTTGTGTACAACACATCTTCACAAACAAAGGGAAATGGCTTTGACATTGATATCAGATACAATGATCGTTGTTTGATTAAGTATTTAAATATAAGTTATAAAAAACCACATAGTTGACATTTCAGATCGTTGTTCAAAATATAATGAGTCTAAAAGAGATGTGTACAATTCTCGAAGTCTTGATTTGAATAACGTGATATCATTATAAATGAAGAATACTATACTTTTCTTCAGATATTAAGTGTGTATACTGTTTAAATCAACCTGGGGTTGACGCAGATTATATATGTTTGCAGGGGTATCGTACAATATCTGTTTGGAAAAAAAGATTAAATGATATAAACTGATTTGAACTATATGTTGTAGTTTGATATCTTATAAGAACTAACAGTACAACACGTTACTCAAAGGAAAGGTATTGTTCCCTATATGACAGAATAATTGTACATTTTAAGTCCGCACGCGAACTTGCATCACGAGCTATTCTAACATTTATAAAATTAATATTTCACAAATATTAAAACAGGTGTTATAAATAGGGCAAACGGAATAGACTTGTGATAAGCTGTTTTTAAATCTTGTTATTAGTAAACAGCTGTGTTAACAAATGTATGTGCTTCAAAATCATTGGACATACCTAGGTTTGCACTAATTTGAGGAAATGTATATTTTCTGCATAGAGCTCCAATCAAAATTGCTTTTGTTTACCAGAAAGAACTAGATACAAATACAAATCGTAACCTTAGTGTTAGTCGTTTTCGTTTTCTTTCTTTCATTTGATAAATGTTTAATGCTAACGATGCACACAAATATAGAGAGACCACACATAAGTCATAACAAAACTTATTATAACACATAAGGCAAACCACCGAAAAACAATCGAATACATACGTAAAGTTCTTAAACCGATGCACTAACTGCAGCGAATATGAAATAGTTCAAGACTGTATTAGTAAAGAAAGCTGTATGTTTAACTGCACGAAAATGCTAGAAAAACGTAATCATGAAGGATAACCTTTGCCTTTGCTCAAATGAGATGATTTACATTTTTCTAGTTACGAAACTACGAAAGCATTCAAATGTCACTGTTGCCGTCCGTTCCGATGCTAATTACGCGACCGTTTGGTGCGTTAGTTTTTCAGGAAATAATAATGTCCACCCTACACCATTCCGTTCTGTTTGGTGCATTTCTCGGTAAGACCTATAGTCACATTGATTTCGTAAAATATGTCGGTATACAGAAAACCTTAACGTTGGATATTTGAACACTGTCTGGTTGTTCGATTTAAATGATTGTCCTAGGATGTGTGTGCATGTCTAAACGTGAAGCGCGCGAAGGCTGTATATGATAAATCAGTATAAAGCGAATCAATCAGAATATATTTTCAGGTATTTTCAATTTCATGATTTTTATGGGAATGCATAATTAACTATATATTTGGCTATTAAATTGTTCACTAGAGTCTCGGGAGAACGATACAAATATTCAAATTATAATATACAATGTTATATGTTTTAAGTATACCAAATAACGACTGTCTCCTGTAAACAAATCTATTTCTTTGTTCATATTGGATAATCCGGAGGCAATGTCTGTTACCATAAATATACTTTCAATAAATCATACGTTTAGGTTAGATATCAAGACATGCACACATGTTTTGACTTAATATGTATTTAAACATCATGTTGAAACAACATAGAACACACATAAACGAGGTCAGTATTTAGTAAAGTGTTACACGAGCAAACGGTTTGCGATAAATAAATACGCCACTTTGTTTTAATAAAAGTGTCGTTCACTTACTCAATTTATGTTGTCTTACAGATGTACAAATACATAGTTATTAAGTATGTTATGCTACAAATGCAACCTCAAACCGTGTTTATCAAACAAACATTATTAGGACGCTAGTCGTATTGAGCATTACAACGGGAGTAGTGCTTAAGTCAGATACAAAATAATCATTTATTACATGTATTCGATCATTCCGGAAAATAGATTCGGTGATATATGTTAAAGTCATAAAGGCGATCTACGTGTTGCTGTTATTTTTTAATAAAACACAAATAAAACGTCTGCCAAAGAAAAAAACAAAGTTAACGTTCATATTTGTTGCTGATGAATTTCATGTCAATGTGCATGCAGCTGAATCACTTTAAGTTCAATCTCATGAGTCCTATCGGCATACATTGCGCACTAAATGTGTTTTATTATTTCCTCCATGAAACCGATTATCTTTCGTTCATCTCTTAAACAAAGTAAATGAAACCATATTGTTGCACTGGGGGTAATTTCCTTACGTTGGAGTACAGAAATCCGTCTCAGGGGTATTAGCCTTTTATGTTATTTCTTGGGAAAGGCAATTCTAGTATACATTCGACCAATCAAAATTCAGGATTAACTAGGCCATAACTAATGACATTTCGATGACATCTGCATAACGCTCATGATTTATAATTGTGGACTTCCTAGTTTTACTAAAACCTGTTTAAATTAACAACCACGTAAGGTAAAGTTAGAGTTTTAATATGTTGAACATTGCCCTCAGATAAAGAAAATAGGCTCAATATTAAAAAAAAACGGATTAGGATGAAATACTTAAAGCGGCTGCATCTCATAATAGTCTAACATTGATTAAAAACTTTCTGAAATAAACGTGCTTACGAAATAGTTATTCGTGATGGTGTTCATGTTAAAACACGTTGCATCAAATGTTAATTTGTATGTTTGATGTGCAGTAAACGAAAATATGAAGTACACTGGAATGAACAGTCCCATTGCAGGATTTACAGCAAATGCTGAACAACCATAAATGTGTTACTCTAATTTACAATTAACAATACCTATCCGTGTACGAACATAAGACGACTCCACCTATAAAATTCCTATAAAAGCATCTTCAAATTTAATAACTCATATATATTATATTAGAAGATATTAAGTGCGTCTAAAAGACAGGGTCTTGACAGCCAAAGTTGTCGATCTAACACTGAAATCAAGTTGATGTATTTATATAACCAACTATTATCTTTAAAGGGCAAAATNCTTAATTGTAAATGTAATCTCCTACTGGAAGAAACTAAATGTTTTGAAACATCAACTTCTCACAATATATAACAACATGATAATCATGTTTATGAAAGAGAATAAAACATGTTCTTACCATAGTACCGCTGTATTATTCAAGTAAATAACTGCCCAGTCCTCCTGGGCGGAATTATGTATTTCGCTCGTAAGTCCCAAAGTATAAAGCACTTTCGATTTCAAAAACAAAAGTTATATAAACACATTAAAATGGGAGTTTTTCAAACATAAGACAACTTCATTAGATTCATAGTCTAAAATACATTATAATATATGTTTCCACTGTTAATTTGAATAAATTGTGTTAATGTATCTTGATATATCCTATACGAAGTAATTGTTGCACTTAAGCTAACCGTAAGCTATCGTAGGCGGAAGTAAATTTGCTTCCAAGTATTAAACGGTTTTAAAATCAATCAAATGGTTTGATTATCTAGGCGGATGTAAATTGGCTTTCAAGTATTGAACGTGCTTTTGTGAAACCACCAGAGTGACTATGTAATTTATAAATGATTAAATGTTTAATAAATAAAATAAATAAATTTGTTTAACAAACTTTTAACAATAATATATATTTTAATGAATACAAATAATTTATGAATTATTGTAATAAAGGACAAAGAGAAAATAAACAAAAGAAACATTGATTACATTAAAAAAAATGTAAATCATATCAGCTTTTTTCAACCTTTGTATTGTATTACGATCTATTTAAAGTGGTCAGGCGATCAATTGCCAAATAAACGCAACATAACGCATGTTAAAACGAATACAACTTGAGACATGGCCCAAAATAGAACATTTCACAGATCTCCGTGGCTAAATTTCTGGTATAATTTACTAAACCGTTCCTTCTGCGACTCTGGGCATAGTTAACAAGATATGAAATGCTTTTTTTATTATTATTTCAACACATGTTCATGTTACAATTTAGTCTTCGTGTGTCGTATGAATAGATATCGTTGCGGGAAATAAAAATGGAATATATTGTACAACAAAAAATAAAAAAAGAGCATTTTGTATCTTGTTAAATTCATGTTACCAGACCACATGTAGCGTTGACATTTTGACCATTGCTATAAGGAACACTGATTGTCTATGGGTTAACTTTATTTTACGAAATATTTTACGAAATATTCGTTAATTTTGCGTGTTAATGGGTCTTTAAATGCTATAAATGTTAAATTCAAACGAACCCAACACATTTATAAATATACAGATACCACACATGACAAGTCATAACGAAACTAATAATAGTACATAGGAAAGACCACCGAATAATATTCGAATACATACGTATGTCTCTTGAACCAATTCACCAACTGCCGCAAAACACAAAATGTTAATATTAAAAGGTAGTGATATGTTAACGAGTACGAAAATACTAGCAGACCGTGATCTTAAAGGATAACCTTTGCCTTTGCTAAAATGAGTGAATTTACATTTTGTTTAGTTACACAAATACGAAAGCATGCAATTGTCACTGTTTCCTACCGTCACGATGCTAATTACCCGACCGTTAAGTGCGTCAAGATCTTGAGGAAATAATTATGGTCATCCTACTCCATGCCGTTCTGTGTTTAGATCATTTCCTCCGTCAGTTCTATAGTCACTTTGTTTGCGTAAAATATAATGACGACTCAATGTTTTATCAGTCGGGATACATAAAACTTAAAGGTTGGATATAGGTATATACTGTCTGGTTGTTCTTTTCAAATGATTTCCCTTAAGCCAGATAAAAATAACCATTTAAAGAATCTACTGATATGACTACATCTCCTGATCAAACAAGATTTGCTTCAGATTGAACAGACTCAATGCGATTTGGCATTCACTTTATCTCACGATCAGATGACTGTTTTCTTAAAATGTATGGCACAGCCTGTATTTTACTCATTTTTACTCTTACACTCCTTTAAATATATTATCTATTTGTTTCAATACGAAAACATAGGCAGACACGGAGTATACAACGATTAAGAATCATCCATGTGGAAAACTATATAACCAGATGCTTGTTTTTTTGATGATTTGCATTCAATGTATTATCTTTGCAGATTTTAGTAAAGTCGTTTTATAACCAAAACGCAGCAAATATAAAACGACGTAAAAGAACAAGTTGTGTTTTTCGTTCACCGGGAGTCGACCCTGGGTTCTCTTCATGAAAATGCTGTCTCGGTTAGCACTAGATCATCCCGACATTTATATTTGGTGTTGCATGTTAAGATCATGTTGCTTTTAATTTTAGCGAAATCAAATTAAAATGACTGCCGCTGAGCAATAACGTAAACGAGAGTATGTTTTCTAATGAATTTCATGTCAAGGTACGTGCAGCCAAATCAATTAAATTTGGAACTCGTTAGATTTATCGGCATTTTCTTAATGAAAACGATTTCGTACCATTAACCTCTTTAATGAAGTTAATGAAACCATATTGGTGCACTGGGGTTAAGTTTATTACGTTAGAGTACAGAAATTCGTCTCTGGGTTATGCCATTAGCCTGTTATAGAATTTCCTGGGAAAAATTCAATTATATTATACATTCGACCAATCAAAATTCAGGATTTACTAGGCCATAAACAGATGCCATTTGTGACGACATCATTATAACGCTCATGTTAAAAAATTGTGGACTTCCTAGTGTGTGACCCAGCATTAACATTCTTCAATAAATGTTTATGTTTTTGTTCTGAGTAATTTGATGAAATTATTCTTTTATATTTTGATTTAAAATGGATAGAATGCCCGCCAGACAAGAAATGAAAAAGGCGTGTTAGCAGAACGTTTTTTTTTTCATTCTTCCTACGAGATCACCTCAACATTAACAAAACAATGATTCAGATGAAACACGTAAAAGCGGCTGCATCTTTTAATAGTCTAAAAATGAAAGCAAGACTAAGAGATTAACAACTTTCTGAACTTAACGTGAAGACGAAATAGTAATTTAACATTCGTGTTAATATGCCTGTTGAAACAGGTTGCATCAAATGCGTTCAATTTGTATATTGTATGTGCAGTACAAGAAAATATACAGTACACTTTACAAAACATTTCCATTGCAAGATGTACAGCAAATGCTGAAAAACAATGAATGTGTTATTCTTATTAACCATTATCAATACCTTTCAGTGTACGAACATGAGACGACTCCACCTATAAAATACATTTCAATAGCATCTTAAAATATTATAATGCGAATTCGTATTTATATGTGAGTCTAAAAGACAGGATCTTTACCGCCAAAAAGGGTCGATCTAACACTGGAATCACGTTAATTTGTAAAACCAACTATTATCTTTTAAGTGCACATGCGGATTTGTAAAACGCAACCAATGTTTATAATGAACGTTTAAACTTCCCATTAAAATAGCTAAACTGAAATGCGAAACAGTCGCGCCCGCAGACAAGACTCCGATACTAGTGAGGAGAAACTTGATCATCCAATAACATGCGACCAGACGAAGCAGCGCGTTAATCTTCTGTAGAAGTTCTGTGAGTTAACGCACTGGTGTGTTCGCTCTCCGGATAAATGAACATAGTTTGAGCGAGGATGTTCTCTTTGATAGTGGAATTATTTGTTGGTGCTTAATGAATTAATAGATGAATTCGTTTGCGGATTTATATTGTAATTAACTCCGGAAAAATATATTAATTAACCGTAATAAATAAATGTGCTTGAGTGCCGAAATGAGAATTAAGTGACGATGTAAATTAGTCATGCATGATGCATACTTAAGGAACATCAAATACAATATTATTTTTTATTTATATTGTGTTATTAAAAGATTTATGTATATTTAACACTCTATATTTGATAACTGTATGTATGATTTTTACAGCTGACAACGTTTTATTTTCATCTGAAACATAAAACATTCTGTGCATAAGTTGGATTTTATACCGATATGGGTAACACAGTCCCACTTTGTGAACTACCATTCTCCAATCGCGGCAAGCAACTTCACACGGTGCTGACGCAGGACCAGATTCAGCTCGTTCAAGATTCATGGGCTCTGATTAAAGATGACCTGGAGAAATTGGGCCTCATTGTATTTAATAGGCAAGCATTGAATTATACATGTATTTATGAATGTATCGCAATTATTGTCAATGGGTCGGTTAATGTTAAATGCATAATTCGATCCGTGGATTATATTACAAGTATCAGACAAACTTCAACATACAAACTACTCTGGCAATACATAAATCCATTTATAAGTGGAATTTTAAAGCAATGCTATCACTGTTGAACTCATCCGTAAGGCAAACAGTTTGTGGTTATTTTTAATTTGAGTGTGTTATAATTATATTGTACAATTATTTCCAGGAGGGTCATTACATATGATAATTCACTGGTAGAAAGGCATTTTGAACTTTGAGCTGCATCGGTCGATATTTGTTTTAGTCAGTGAATATAAGTTCATAGTCCAGGGTTCTGTTGGCAATACTTGTTTCATTAGATAACATAGATAAAAAAAACGATTATCTTAAACTGACATAGCACTTGCATAGTCCATGACAAAGGATGAAATCTACGCCGAACGGTGTAATCTGTAAATGACATCATGTACGTGACGTTTATTAAATCAATTATGAAAAGATGAGAATAGTTTCTCAGAATCCGTGCTTTTTGTGTGCTCAAGCTATTAAAATAGTTTGAAAATTATTGTAGTAATGTACATGTATTATATCGGAATTTCGAATTTGTTTGAAAACAATTGCAATTGCTCATCGAGACCATTATTGATAACAAGGCCGATGATAGCGTGACATAAATGCAAGTTTTATATACAACTTATCTAGTATAGCATGAAATGTTCGCAGGTTGTTCGAGATAGAACCGCAAATGAAAACGATGTTCCCTAAGATCGTTCATATCAACCACGAGAACAAACTGGAGACAAACATAGACAGGGAGATGTTGGCGAGGCATGCGGTCACCGTCATGGAGGGACTTGGTGCTGCCGTCGAGAGCCTCGATGATTCCAGGTTTCTCAACGGCGTCCTTGTGTCGATTGGACAGACGCACGTGCATAGGCAGGTCAAGCCGCATATGCTAAAAGTAAGTACAATTCATATGCAGACGTTGTGTATCTCTTTATTGACACATATCAAGTATAATACTCAATGCAACGATTTTGAATGTGTAACCGCATAATTTCTGTTTTGTCCTCGTTCTTATAAATACCATGACCGCAATTTGTTTTATTATCACTTTTATATACATCGCGTAATACACAAATTAGACAGAATCTTAGGTTATAAAAAAAACGGTTACTTGTTGTTTAATACATTTATTGTGTATAGTGCTATGTTTGAATCACAAATATGTTGGTCCAGTTACATTGATTTATAATAATTGATTTCATGTAACGCACCCTTTTAATACAACACTCATACTTTTATAATTTTTTTCAAATATATTTTGCACAATATATACAAATAAGTGTATATGAGTTGTCAAACTTAATAATGGCATAGGCATAACAAAAACATTAATTGTTCAACAATACTTCCGTGCAACCGTTTGATGAAAACTATTCAATATGTGTTTCTGTGTTTGTTTTTTAAGAAATTGTGGCCTTCACTCAGTTACGGGTTACAGCAAGTTCTCGGTGTGAACTACACAAAGTCAGTGGCAGAGGCCTGGAAGCGCGTGTATGACTATATTTGCTTGTTTATGAAACATGGGATGGAAAACCCGGACATCGACCCTGACAGCAATGTCGACATGAGAAGATAAATGTCACCTCCTGTCTCACCATCGACATCGTAACAGTATTGTTAACACCATTGTATTGATTATGCCGAAGCGCACACGATTACCATATGTTTGTTTTGTCAACAAATGTACGCTTAAGATTAGAAATGTTATTTTGCAACGATAACGTAACAGGGGGCAAGGTGCTGAATTCACAAAATGTATAATAAGAGGAAAACAACTGTTTTTTATAACTATGTATTAGCTGATATGTGATAATTACTGGTCAAGTTTATATGATAATAATGTGTTTGTTTGTGGTAAATACACTATTTATAGTATTTCATAAATGTGGACCCTTGCACAATTGTATGATCAGGCGTTGCAAATTATCCAGCTTTTAAATACATTTTACGGCTTACGGTTCCATGGAAAATAAGCTTAAAAGGTTTATTTCGATAAATGTAGCAAATACAGTTTACACGTGTAGGAGTGTGTTTAAAGGTTAAAAATCAACAGTATTTCTATGGGTTCCAAATCGTTTATATGTGTGTACTCAATATGAACAAACGATACTTAGAACATTTTGTATTTGTTTAAGTTCTAAATTACCGTTTAGCGTGATATTAAGCATAGAAAAAGGGTGCCGCCAAAAGAACGTTTATCATATTACAAATATAGTGCCAGTTAATATATGATATGGTGTAAAAGTTGAGATTTATAAACGATGTTAGAACAAGAAAAGGAAATATGGCCTTTGTAAACAATGGTTGAACGAAATATGATACTGCAAAAAATAATGATGTAATGCCCCAATCAGGAAAATTATTAGTTTATTAAGAGACAACAGTGAAAAATGAAACACTGACAAACTGTAACGCCCATTATTGCATTATAAATTCTAGTATTATACAACATGTGACTCTCGCATGTTAAATTTCCATTGACTTAATAGAGAGGTGACTGTATAAATGTTCGTATCTCCAGAACATAGGGACCTGCAAGGTTTATTAGGTAAGTGGTATTTTCCTTTGCGCCGCATTACATAATGATACAGCATACCATTTGAAACATTAAATTAAAAGAGTTCCATGAAATACAATTTTCTTAAGCTCGTTCTATTGGCATCGTTTAAGTCTCGTCGGAGTAACTTTCTCAATCCCGACACAAATCATTTATCCTCTATTGACAACGGTATGTGTTGAATCAACAGACAGTGATATCATTACTAAGTGATAAACCATGAAGATATTGACAGGCGTTCGGGCTGTACCACTGACTGAAACCTTCTGATGATTTTTTTATCTTCTGGTTTCATATATTTGTTGTGGCAATGGACCGAAGGACCCATTTGAGAGTTAATGTGATAACCCACCAATAAGCTTTGTAAATTTGTTATTTTTTCCTATTATATGAACGTTCTTTCAAGCCACATAGATAAATGCTGAATGTACATTACACATGAACTGAAATGAAAGAAACCCTCTTCGCACATGCTTAAAAACATGAACCACTTCGACATTGTAAACGATAAGGGACGATGTGTAGGCTTAACGTTATTAACTTAAAGTTAAAGATTGTGCTTGATCTTATTCAGGATTGAACATGGTATAAATTATATAATGTTTGCATCATTTAATATAATTGGAAGTACGTGCTTGTTTAATGAATGTGTATTGCTTTGGTATACATTAATATATAACTTCATTTGTAATAAGCTTAACGAGTTAAACCAATGTTATTTATAAACATGCATAATATATGTGTGGACGCTTTTCATGGAATTAACTAGTTTTTTGTATTACCAGATTTTGTATTTAGTTAAATTTAAAAGGGGCCGTTATGTTTAGTATTTCTGTCTAGTAATTCGCATTCATGTTCACCACTCACTGCAGGTTACAACATAATACATACTTACGTATCAATCCTCAACGAATAGGCGTGGATTAATGAAAGGCGTACAAGAGCTTCACACCTTTAGACTCGTTCTGGCAAAATTTAAACATTAAAACGACGTTTGCATGTGATATTATTGTAACATAAATGTGACAATAAAATCACACTTTGCAGAAGTTGACCATAATAATAACACATGATAATAACACAAACAAACCTCTTGCATATTCATTCATGCCCATCGATGAGTAAATTAATCAGTGAACTATATTCATCTGTATTGTTCCGAGTTCTTTGCAAGTGTTCGCGTATAAATGTCAAAATGCTGATCATATACTTAAAAATATGTAAAATTATTTTATTTAAAGCGAATATATTTTTTTAACCTATGTTACGCAAAATGTATAATCAATTAATCATTTCTGCTGATGTCTCGGTATAATATATTCAGCGCGAGTGGGGA
Organism: Dreissena rostriformis; assembly: GCA_007657795.1. Taxonomy (NCBI): domain Eukaryota; kingdom Metazoa; phylum Mollusca; class Bivalvia; order Myida; family Dreissenidae; genus Dreissena; species Dreissena rostriformis. The sequence continues at coordinate 87,386 of VMBQ01002611.1, forward strand.
GGAAAATAAAATTGTATTTCTTCAATTATCTCTGTTTTGCCTTAGTTGCACTCGTCTCTTTCTTCAAGTAATTAGTTTGAGGGGTTTGGTGCAAACTGGCTTACGGGGATTCATCTAGAGCTTCTTGGTCTCTTGTGACATATAAAAACATATGCAATAACTTAGCCAAGTTATTAGATTCCCAGTTTTTACAAGTGGTAATTATGTGTAAACATATCTATCTACACATGTATATTCTTGCGCATTTACAATAAACCCATATTCGTACATGAAGCAGAACATACGTATGCATGACAGTTTATATATATTACTTATTGATTGGCCAATATATCACTTTTATGTAAGTATGAATACTTCAAACAATTACCACACTTTAAACCTTTTGAATAAATCACTCGACATTGTGGACTATCCAGTTCATATTTCAAAATTAATTCGGGTTAAATACTCATCTGTTGTGTGAGGTAGGATGTCAACATTTCTGTTAATTCTAAAAGGTCGCCGTGGTGTAGTGGATACGGTGTCCACCTAGCGATCGGGAGGTCACGGGTTCGAACCCCACTTGGAGCGTTCCTTCGATCTCCGCAAAAGACACCAAGTACTAGTTCTAGTCCCAGGAAACTGACACGAGAGCGTTACAATAAGCCTAAGGCTTTCGACGCAATCGAGCTTAAATAAATAGGTTTAAACTAACATTTCTGTAAATATTATCATATATGTAGAGATTCATGGACAAAGAGACAAATGCATGTATGGTATGCGTTATACATTGAACACATGAATGTATCCACTTAGGACAAAACAACTCATATTTTTGCTAAAAACAATTATTGCTATAGCTGATACAATTATATGACCTTTATTATATTTATTATATATACTATTCAAAAGGCGAAACACATATAAAGCGTAGTCAGAATGTCTCTATCATACATTTATCTTTGAATATACAAACTAAGGAAATATGAATGTTAACTGTTTTTAACATACATTAATATAAATGTATAAATAAGCTCTAATTATCAACTGGTGTACTCAAATATTGTTTAAACGAAAATTGGCACAAACAAAAATATCTGTTGCCATTCATGAATCATGAACAGAATCGGTGCAGCCGTTAAACTAAATAGACAAGATAAATTCCGACAGGTGTTCAATCAACATCACTTGAGGGACCTTGATGATTTCCCAAGTTTGAAGATTTTCGTCTACAACTTTCATCAGCATAAATACTAACACAATAACGCAATGTTCCATTATTTGTAGCATTGGTGATCCATAACCGTTAACACCACGAGGCAACCACAGGGTAAGACGTTATAAAGGATTATAACCTAATAATGAGCAATAATGAAACACATTCAGTGCATAATCTGTAAGGAATGTGCGGTTTGTAATTAATATGTTGATAATAGAATATTTGTGGAGCCTAACAAGCCTTGAATTGTTTCAATGAATCTTCATAAAATGTTTTTTTTAAAGAACTTAATTCTTTTGATCAGTATTCACAGAGTTATTGCCTTTGTTTACTGTTCGTGCGTGAAGCATACATGCATACGTATTTCTTTTAAGAGCATTATTCTATCAGTATTGAATGGAACTTATCCAAAGAAAAATGGTAAGATTCACTGACATGAGCTACAGAGAACAAATGAAATAACATTTTCTTTGGTATTTCAGACTAATTGTTCTTTTAGTTTTCTATGTTTCAAAATAAAAAAAAACGATATGTTTACTTAATAACCACTGTATTAATATAAAAAAATTCTTATGGCGCTTATGATTCCATTCACATGTGTCATTGTAACTATTGTAAAACATGTTAATATATCCAATTTGCACACAAGCAAATATTGGTACAATTGGTGAAGAAAGTCGGATAAATGTATGAAGAGAATATTATGTTTCCAACAGGCTTTACGTGTGTGTTTTTTTAATAACCACTGCATTAATACGTACTAATTCTAAGTGTCAAATATGTACGGTGGAACCGTGTTCTGCAATGGATTAAATACAGCTGCTAAGTGTTGCCTTCTCTTTTTATTTCGAAATAAGTTTGGAAAATGACGATGACGGATAATTGAAACTTGTGAGCTGTGTTTCATATTAAAAGTACTCTCGACTTCAAAATTAACATTTTTTCTAAGATGACCAGTTTTAAGGTCTGGTGGGTTTTACGTTCACCCTCGAGAAAGTATGGTACTCACATTGGCTCAATACCAGTGAGCATAAAGGCAAATCCATATTAATCAAGAGGTTAAACATTTTATTTGATTCAATATTGATTGTTAACATTCGTTACGAGATTCTAGTATCTTTTCTAGTAACATGTGGTCCCTCTTGTGTATGGTTTACTATGATAAATTGTGAAAAGACATTCAAAACAATTTTATTGAAAGTAAAATTAAAATTTAAGAATGTAGTTCGCATTCAAGCCAAATACTGGGAATTAGTTCAACAATTTAAAAATATTTTATTCCCCTAGCATTTAAAATAGCCAGCCCTTTCATAATAGTACTGTCATTATAACGAATTCAAAATTGGCATCATTTCGTTTCTCAAAAACCAGCAGCGGTTGTTTTCTATAAAAAAAGGCTTTGCGTATGCCCTGGAAAATCCATTAGATACCTTTCAAGCGAATCTTACTTCAGAGTTTGACCGCCAGCATAATAACAACGGTATTATGCCAGACTAAGTCGTAAAATTGTCTTCCCAAGCAATCCGAGATTGATTAGCATTTTTTTGTCTTCATTAGCGATAATACCCAACAGTTTTCCGTGAAGGGAAGAGTGGCATAACACGCAATGTTCATGATGATTATTGTTTAATAAACTGCTGTGCAAATATGAATACATTTGATTATTATTATCATAATCCTGAGTATCTTTGGTTCCAAATTTACAATAAGTTTTAAAAATCGTTCTGTTATTATTAATAATATTAGAGGTACAATTATTAGTATTACTTGGTGCGTTGACAGAATTAGCAGCACTTACAGTAGCAGCAGTAGTAACAGTCACACTAGTAATTGTTGTAGTATAAGCAGCAGTTTACGGACCCAAAATGGATTTTAATTAAACTTTCCAAGAACACAATAGGGAACCTCAACGACTATAAGAATACATTGTCCATACAGTTCAATCGTACTGAGGGCAACATTCTCAGCAGTTGCATTAGAAAAGATAACAAAATAATCTTAGAAAACGAAAACGTCATCCTAAGTCATTATTGTTGCAAATAAAAGAGATTAAAGGCAGTGAACTGTGAATTTTTGCGGCATGTCTAACGATAGGCGTATAATAGGCATTCACGTGGTGTTGTTATGTCACAAATAACAAGCCATTCAACAATAAAGAAACAATGAGAAATATCATTCTGTTTGAAACAAGTACAATGAACATTATTTGTTACGCTCATATGCACAAAAGCCCGAGTTAATTTCAAATTTTATTTTTTTATGAAATAACAGCAAGCACTTTCTCCTGAACTTCAGCGAATATATATCATGCCATCTTCGAAATGTCTTCATGAATAGTGTTCATATGTAAATCGGATGTTCCTATTATGATTCCCTCCAAAGAATTAATACATACAATTACCCGAAAGTGATATGCAGATAAAGGTCTACTAACTAACTATTTAGCATTTAATTTATTCATTTTGATCTTCAAACCATCTTACAAACCACTCATTCAAAATGGACTGGGTATCAGCAAATAACATTTAACCAGCACAAGCAGCCCTAGATATATGCTGTGTTTCTGCGTTTGGATCACTCTGAGTTGATCCCCCGAGTTGTTCGCTATATGGATATGTGTGCATCGTTTTTGTGAAGATGTTTAAGTTAAAGATAGGAGCCGAGATTTAACAAATATGTTGGAAATAAAAAGAAAATGTTCTACAGTATTGCCAAAATGAAGATGTAATAACATTTTATTTTGAATTATAAATGTATATAAAAACTTTGTGTGTAATAATGCTAATGTATAATATGATCACGTCAAAGTTTAAATGTTTGTATATATTGTGCAATTTATCTACAAAGAAAGACGACACTGTTTTTTTCTTGAAACATAGAACATACTTTGCATAGGCCGGTTTTCACCCAATGGGGAACAAAGTCCAGCTACCATTTCCCAAAATTGGCAAGCATCTTCACACGGTATTGACGCCCGACCAGATTCAGTTTGTCCAAGGATCCTGGGCTCTGATTAAAGATGACTTGGAAAAAGTGGGTCTCATTGTATTTTATAGGTCAGTACAACAATTTTATATTTGCTTATTTATCGCAGTGCAAGTAATCACAGCATATTGTATATAAATGTATAAATCGTACATGTATAGATTCAAATGCGTGTTGTATTTTATTGGAACAAATTACGTATTAAATTAAGTGGTACTTTGTATGCGAACTTGATACAAAAATAAGACATTTTAACTTAAGACGAATGGTTTTAGAAACATAATGTGCGTTGCTTAAGTGATAAGCTTATACAAAAACTATTTTAACTATGCGAGTATCTATAAAACGCGGTATATCAAAGCGGTCTATGGATAGCCTTGGTGTGCGGGTCGACTGTCCGACCGACCGACCGACCATGCCTCAGCTTTAAAGAAATATACATCCGCTTTATCGAAGAGGTGGGGATGGCAAAGTTATAACAAGATTCACGTCTTAAAACGTCTAAAACGGAGGTAAAGTCTACGAATTTTTCTTCTGATGTACTCACCTTATCTATAATTATGCCAATCAATGATCATAGGTTGTTCGAGACGGAGCCTCAGTTAGACGATGTTCCCCAGGATGTTTCAGATCAACCACGAGAACAAACTTGAGACGAACATAGACAGGCGAGGCACGCGGTCACAGTCATGGAGGGACTCGGGGCCGCAGTCGAGAGTATGGATGACTCAAGGTTTCTGAACAGCGTTCTTGTGTCCATTGGGCAGACGCACGTGCATAGGCAGGTCAAACCGCATATGCTGAAAGTAAGTACAATATGTATGTTAACGTTAAGTATCCATTTATTTACACATGTTAAGTATACTTTCCAATGATATTTGAACATTAATGTAAAATTGTTGAACGGGTAGCCGTTTAGCTTAGTATTTTATGTCTTCGTGCCATGATCGAAAAGTTTTCTGTTTCCTATTAAGCACTTCTATATACTTTGCGTGTTAGAAACAATCTTTTGTCAACATATTGTTTAATACATATACTTTTTATATCAAGTTACATTGGTCTATAATACAATTAGAGACTTTTCTAACGCATCACTTTTCAAACTGTAATATCTCAGTTATCAGTAAAGATATTGATTTAAAATTTCAAATACGATCATTTGACTACATTCTATGCAAGCTCGCGATAAATCATTCATCCGTGACGATTGGACGCTTTAGCACGTGAGGTAGGTGTGGTTCCATATTTGTGCACTTGGAAATGATGACACGCGATATAAGTCTAGTTTTATTTCAATTTAATTATTTTAAGTAGGTTCTTACACAAGGAAAACATAAAATTAAATTACAAAACAATATAGCTCGTATGAATATTTAGGAGCGCAATCGCGCACTTTGCATTTTGCAGCCTACCTTCCCCACTTGCTAAAGCGTACGATCGTCACGGATGAATGATTTTATCGTTAGCTTGCACATTATGTAGTCAAGTGATCTCACATGTGCAATTTTAAATAAAAATATTTACTCATTACCGAGATATGTAATTTAAAACAAATGTTGCGTCAGAAAAATCACCAAGTGTAGTAAAACGCTATAAACATGTTATTCCAATTTAATTTCGATTTAATCGTTCTAAGTGAGTTTTTACACAAGAAAAACATAACAATTATTAAAGAATAACAATATGGCTCGTATGAATATTCAGGAGCGCAATGGCTCAATCAGCATGTTGCAAGCCGGTCAGTTATTAAGACGTGTAAATGTATGCGTTTTACTTTTCTCATTGTTATTATTTTACGTTTTACGAGTTTGCGAATTTGACGTTTGAAGTGATATTTTTAATTTGTTAAGATTTATGTTTTGTTGTTTTTCAATTTCAATTTAATTTTCAGGAAGTATCAGATATGTGTTGAATTATTATTGGTCCAAATTTGAACACAATCCGTTCAAAAATAATGAGATATATTGATATGATTGAGCAATGCGTTAGCAAAGTCTAAGTGTAATGTGTTACATGTTGACACTCGCTTGTTAGATTTTACTTAAACATGTATACTTTTATATTTATTTGGANACGGTAATCGGTATCGCATACATTAATGATACAGTATGGAATCTCTTGTACAAACTGCACATGTTTTGTTGAAAGGACTCAACGTTCAATTTATTGTGATAATTAACTCTGAGAATAAAACCTAAATATGCAAAAAAAAATTATCCCAATATCATACTAAATGGAACAGCTTCATTTGATTATATAGGCTTAGTAAAGAGAATTATACTACGAAATATTCGTCATCTAGATATATTTAGCACATGAAATGTCTGACATATTAAAATTTGGATTCCGCAGAAAATAATATATATATATATATATACTTATCGAAACACCCGTTTAGCAGCGGCAGGAGATTATGATTAGATCTGGCTGAAACACTTATATTTTACATCCGTTGGTTTTGCATGCATCTTCTAATGGAAAATTCATTTGTTGATGTAATTGACCTAGGCAGGCATGTTGGAGCAATTGTTAATTCGTATCCGACTTGGAGAAAATATGTATTTTAGAATGTAAACGTGTCTATAGATTCCATATACGAACATGTTAATTGATGACAAAACACATTCTTGTGTGTTTCTAGTAATAAATACTGACTGTAAACATGAATTGCATTAGAACTATACCTCTCGCACGTGTGCTAAAACGTGCGTATGCTCTCCCACAAAGTTATTAGCGAGTTGTTTAAGATACTTAAAGCAATATCTCTGATACAGAAACAACCGTTCACACAGTACACTGTTCAAAACTCTGAACACAAAATAGTTAATATGGGTTTTTCAAAAAGAAAATTCAAATAGAAAATGTATAGTTTATGTCTTTGTATCGCCTTTTTAAACTTAGATAATATAAAACCCTTTTAAAACGCTAAAATATAGTGGAAGCAGAAAATGCTATATATGTTTTATATAATCAGACAATAAAGAACAATTAACAAAGTATGACATAACGACCATGGATAAAGTTTAGTATTTATACACGTGCATACGAACCTTGCCATGTGGATAAACATGTGGTATAATTGCACGCGTCATCTTCATTTATCAAAGTATCATTCCAAACCTTTTATCGGAAATTTTAATATGGAGGAAAAATCATGCAGCCAGACTCTGTGACTCGAATTCGTTCCCCCACGCTTTCAGACCAACTAACAGGATAGCCGCAATCTCCCCCAATAAGTCACCAAGTTCATGTCATGAAATAATAATGCCATGGGAACATGTTCAACAAAGTGTGTGTTTACCATTATGCAAATAAAATACACTTGAATGGTGTAATTTTCGGCGATATTTTGAAGGTTAATGATGCTTGTCAATCGTACACATGTTAGTATCATTTACAGAACATAATTATACGTCATATCAGTGTCTCGTTGTGCTTTGTTGTGATCCATAACTGCTCATTTCATGAGGGAACTTTGTCAAGATGAGTGATGTTTTATAACTCTGTGATGATCATTGTCAGTAACATCGGCAATATAATTGAAATGCAATTTGTATTTAAAGGATCTACACTACGTATCCAGGGTATTATAACGTGATGGATTGCGTCGTTTTTTACACCGATGTATACTCTTCAAATTGCCTACATTTATTTGATCGTACCTTCATAAAATACCCGCTATTGATTGATAGAGCATTTTTGGGGGAATTTATATTAAATGTACCTATGACTGGGCATTTCTCGAATGAATTTGTACGATCAACACATTTAATATAAGTTATAGACATTATTGTTGCATTAAACATATGATACAATCGTATATGCCAAACCCCAACACAGTTCCGGGCCTATGATGTTTTTGCGTTAATTAGTTTCTCATAAATCATTCGTGACTATCACATACAAGTTTTTTTTTTTTTATTTATTTCACTACTTGATGCATGCGCTTCTGTATTGTGTATTGTGATTGTAGTATCAAATACGATTTAAAAAAGTGCAACCAACTAGGTTTCAATAATACATCTCATGGATCATTTCAGCACGCACTCTGGAATGTTCTGTATAAAGCATTAATCTGTCTGGTATCGCTATAATATCTTCAGCTTGATGTCGCATTGTATGCAATTCGGTTTGCCGTATTCCCCAAACGTCCAGATTCCTTTTATTAAATGGAAAATGAGTTCAAACATCTTCAAACGGTTTATATAGTGCGACAATATATGGGCCTAATGTGCATGGCACTGTTTTGATACAAAGATAAACAAATGCCTTTAGCCTTCAACATATTATTCGCACAGAATTTGTAAAATTAAATTACAAGCCAACAGCGTTTTATGATTAAAAACATTTATAATTATGGCTGTCTTGAGAACAATACGAAGATTTTAATTTGAATAGCTCAGTGTATACTAAAAAAATTACCTATATCTCCGAATTAAAACGCGTACATAAGTGAAAGCCTATAACGTATGCGTGCAGTACTTATCATGAGGACATTTTCTAAGCAATGTTACTACAATGAAGTTTGCAAGTTTTTAAATCCCCTACATGAGTAGGAAAACGACCTTGTAACGAATCGGGAATATAGCACACGTCTTCCTGTTCAAAATGGCGGGTAGGGTTGACATTTGATGAGTATAAAAGTTTTTTTTGTATATACAAATTGTAAAATGACTAGCCCATAAGAACGGATTTATGCGTCGGATATGTGCGTTTACTATAAATTCAAGTACCGAGGACACAACAGTTAACATTTAGATTAAAAATGATTTACCTGTAAATGAAACATAATTCAAAAATATACACATATAACATAATTATTAAACGTGCAGTTATCAAAACCATATGACAACACATAACGGTTGCTTAGTAAATTTATATCATGACAAAATATGAAACAAGGACACGCGTTAAAGCATAAGAGGAGACATTTGATTGGATACGAGCACTGCGTAAAACTAGTTTAATTGCCTTTATAATAAATCACGTACACTATATATACTGAAGTAGTGTCCATTGGTCCAAATAAGTAGTTGAACTCGACAAATAGCTAATAATACTGTCCAAAATAATTAAAATAATGTTTAAACCGATGAAAAGTAATATTGTATAAAACTATTGATATATACTTGTTCCCTCGCTAAACGGTGAATCCTTCGTTTTTCTTAACCAGTGTGAATTCTGTTCATAAACAATAAATGACAATACATTATTAGTTCTGTATCGCATGTCAACGTACATGTTGCATTCTATTGGTAGATTCGAAATTGTGACAGGTTTTTCATACGACAATGAACAAACTACGTATGCAAATTAAAAATTAATATTTATGACCGTTCTTGTTTTTCGTTTGTTAAAAACCGACGGCCTTGTTTAAAGTGAATGTTTACAAAGTTGCCTTTCATTTGTCATTATCGAAATGAAGTTGTAATAAGTTATTCGCCAAAGGCACTCAATCAAATCGTTAAAGTATTTACATCACTGCTCAGTCACTGCTCGCCTGCGAACAAATGGCCATCTCAAAGGCATGGGAGCAATAATTTGTGATGTTGTAACATGGCTGTTTATTTCTAAGCCGTCACGAATTAGCAATATAATTTTCAATTAGTAAAACCGCTTATATTAACGGCTATTTATAACATTGAATGTTAGTTTGTAAGTTTTCATTATTAATTTTGAGTGAGATTATCTGGAATAAATGTCTTAACACATGTGATATATATACATACATATATTGCGTTTTTGTTTCTTGATTTGAATTATCCTTATAAACATACAACGTGAATATAAGGAGGTACATTGAACTACTTTAGTTTGTTGAATTCATGCTATTTGGTTATTAAGCACCACAACAGCAGTATTTACAACCCACCTTTCATCTTTAAAAGCACATGTCTCAATATTGCAAACGAAACATATGCTCAACATTTGTATGTTTGTTTCAATTAGCGTACCCTCTTTGGAAATCATATGATTAATATTTATAGTCTGGACAAATATTAACAAACCTTCTCCGTTATCTATTATAAAATATTTGTGAGCGAGTATCGCAATATAATTTAGAATTATGGCTCATTTAAATTCATATTTTACATCGGCCAAAATATAGTTTTAGATGCTGGGCTGTTGGCTGTGGATGATGTCTCAATGGACTGTTATTGAACGACGATACGCGGTTATAAGTTTGGAATAATAATTAAACTTGGGGAGCATTATAATGTTCTTATACTTCTGATAAGAGGATACATTAAACAACGTTCCGAAACCCAATGACGTTTTTAGTGTGCGAGAAATGTATGGCTTATCAACAAGTATTTAGTTGATGAGATAATGATGAAAGCTTTTGTGCCTAAATGTTCCGTACTCTCTGTTGTACTGGTAACGAAACAAAATTTAATACTGCTATCTAAGCTGATCAATGCAAGTTTTCTACAAATTGGCAAATCAAGTAATAGTATCACCCAAGGTGTAATCATTTAAATTATATACATACCCTTTAAGAAAGACAAATATCATTAAACCTCTAGAACATAAATCATTCATAACTATAAATACTAGAGTTTTCCTGAAACAAAATAGTTAAGGCTCTCTTGTTATAGAATCGATACGAACAGTTATTTATGTACATGCAAATTTCCTACAAGGTGCACCAAATAGGAAAACATTAACATAAACTCTGGAGAGGTGTGTATTTGTTTGTAGAAGTTTTTGGTTTAACAATGACTTGACCTTCTTAGGTAAGAAGATTCAATATAAAGAAGTGAAACTCCAGAAGCTGCTACAGTATTGCATGTCTTTCATACAAACTTTCGTGGTCCTTTATTTATGACAAGGAACCAATTGCCAAAACGGTACAGAACGACACAAAACGAAATAACATATACACATAGTAGAATAAAGCTGGGGTCACCGCATTGGAACGGTCAATGCTAAGCACTTGGGGTTTAAAACGGTTATAGAGCGCTCAACCTCACACTTGGCCCAGCAATATTCATGATACATATAAGTGTAAATACAATTTAACCTCATAGCATTGTAACTCAAATAAACAGTTATAACAGGGAATTAAAACGCATTCAATTTAATTACTATTTAATTACTCAATGCCAATGGTTGAAAGGAGACTGAGCAACAGAGTTACAACTTTTTGAGCCACGATGAAATGAAATTACGAACACGCATCAACTATATCCTTTCTTTCTACATTTTTTAAAGAATATAGCATCATATTGTTAATATTTAAGATCATCGTCGCTTACCTACAGGAAGAAGACTGGTTTTCGTACATGCTTAAAAATTGTAAAGAGGTTAACACAGTTTCTTTCAACGAACAGCACAGATGCCATAAATATACCAAAGATCGACCGCACACTAACATTGCTCAAACCATTATCATTAAAATAACACCATTTAGTACATAAACAGTACATCACTTGAACTAAAGCACCATGTGCCCAAATAAATAATGCTACCAATATTTCTTATAATACGGTTTGGTATCGCTGGTATGAACTATGGTGGCTGATTTCCGTTTGTGATCATAAAATCCACCATCATGTCAGAACGATATGGCAAACATACACTACCAGGATAAACATACTACATCTCCATATTTACAACCATTTGCTTCATGATATAATCAGTCAGAGCTCAGCTCTGGATAAGACTATTGAGATGGCATTGCTTTTTATGGCAATCATACAGTGAATTCGCTGAGTAATTTTCATCGCTAATAAATATTGCAATTGCACGATACCAGGGGTTAACAGTAATGCAGAATGAATATATGACTCACCAAACAAATTGCAATACAATAATCATTCTCGCCACTTTTCTTTCTTAATTCTAATTTTGATGATACGGAGTTAATGGTGATGTGAACCCAATTTCCCCTATAATTGTATACATCATACTCCCTGTTCCTCCTTCGGTCCTTCCTGCCGTTCGTGCAATCGTCCGTTCGGTTCTTCTTTTTCTTGTGGAATCAAAGGAACTTTTGATTCGATTTTGATTAAACTTTATATAAAATTCCTTTTGGATAATTGTCGACCTTAACTGAGCAAAAATACCAACAAAACCCTTTTCTTATATGTCATGCTATTAATACATACGATTAAAATGTAATAACAATTAATCTAAGGTATATTTTGCGTAGTAAAAGTATTATACTTTTTTACTTTCTTTAATACATAATACAATCGATCGAATCAAATGAATATATTAAAATAACCATCCCTTATGATGACTTTATTTTTTAAAACCCTTCCTTTGTCAGACAAATAAATGCTTAGAAAACCTTAATCAGTCTATGACACTGATTGTATAGCGCATGCAATGTCATCTTTTATATACCACGACTTGACATAAATTTATATGTCTTCATGCTATTTGACATTGAATCCATCTCTCATGGAGAGACATATTTGCTAAAACTGATCGAAACGTCATGAATTGATCTAACCTCACTCCGAGACTGATATAAGTATATCAACTGGATGTTTGAACTGGAGTCTGATTCGAATAATACAACAATAAATCAAACAACGGGATATAAAGGCATAAATTCTTAACGTAATTGAGGAATATGAGCCACATTTAGGGCAACCTGGACTTCCACATGTGCCTAAGTGTCACCCCAGATTAGTATGGGCATTCAAAACAGCCTAATCAGGGACAAAACATTCCACTTTTATGGACTATTTCGTTTGAAGATAGTCTCTTCTAAACGGATAGTGTTGTCCCTGATTATGCTGTGCGGATTTCACCGTCTAATCTGGGACTACACTTTATACACAGGCATTCAGCCCAGTTTTCCCAGGACCAGGGTCATATTGAACCCCCAGAGACCTCATCAAAAAAGAACTCTCGTCACCAAACAGGCATATTTTAGTTTGCAAGTAACAAATTACAGGACAATACATTCAAGAGCACAAATTAAAATAATACTCAACAATAATTGACAAAAGTGTTAGCTGCGTTATCTTGCGTCGATTAAGTGCTTGAGACGCGTGTTCATGAACAACGCAACAGCTCAGGCATGAACATAAACACGCTAACACATGGGCATAAACATCAACGCGAATATGAGATTTATGTTTAATGTGTGTACCACCTTTGAGTTCATGTAGTCGGTCACTTTCATATAAATATAACCGTTTAATGATGATAAAAACGACATCTTGCTGATGAAACGTGGGGTTATCAGCGTTTACTTCATGTTGACATCGATTTATACGAACGCAACAGTAACATTCGACAATAGTTAATCGTGTCACCTTATATGCACTGTATTATATTCTGGCATAAACTTATAATAAATAAATATCCAAGCGTTATTCATAATATTAAAAATTAATTTCTATAAAAATGAATTTTATTTATTTGAAGTAGCGAATACATGTCTTCGGTAAAAAAAAAAAACGGTTTAAATCTGGTATCGATTATAAGATACTAGCAGACGATAATAACCCATGAGGAAATCGATTTCAATAGTGACTTTCTGACGTCACTAATAGGTATATAAACCCGAGGCCCATGTTTTATCGTTCTTTTACAGGTCGGACCATAAAGACCTCGTGAAGAGGCCGGCAGGACCTGGAAATAAACTCTGATCATCATCATATATCGTTCTTTTCTCGTCTTTCGCATGAGACGTTAAACCGAGGTGCAGTGTACTAGGTGCTATACACCGGGCACTAAAAGACCCAGGGTCACCTCTGCAACGGGGTGTTTCCTGTATCTTGCACAATCCCCCGTAACCAACTAACACGTCTTTCTGGGGGCGATGGCCATATGGGAGACAATCCCGGTGCACTCGATAAAAAAAATAAAAAAAATAAATAAAATATATCGTTCTTTTNCTGCTCAACCTTAGAGGCTTCAAGAAATGTTACACCATTTCTTATACGATAAGAGAGTGTGCAGCACGGCATGGGGGAATTTTTTGGAAGGAATATGACCACCAGTTCCGGTCTAGACAGGCGGTCATGCCTTCTTCATGGTCGGCGCTCAATTATGATTTGTGGCTTAGATGCATGTATTTCAGGGAAGCGAGTGACGCATAAAGGCAAACGAGACGGTACTTTTGTTTTGACTTCCTTAACAATTCACACGGTATCGTATTTGTATTGGGCATGTTATTTAGAAGAGAAAGTACGGTAATGATTTAGCGCAAAAATGCACGAGCTTTTTGTTTAGAGTTTAGCGCGAAAAAAAACACGGGTTTCTCGTGTTTTGGTTTATAGTAGTTGCACATTTACTGATTTGCCTTTCGAACTTTTACTTGTCGTGTTGCAAAGATATACTAGTCAGCGAGTATTTCTCGGACGAAAATTAAGGTTTTTATTTAATAACTATCTTAAAAATACGAAATATTTTATACAAAAAGTACTGATACATCCTGGGTTTGTCATCTACAAGCGAATATAAACAAAACATTTTTTGATGTGCGCATGCGTATGTACGAGAGCCGTATATGGGGTTATTAAAGGGAGGTAATTTGACCACTGTACAGAAGTATTTACCGGACATTTATATAAATTGAATATTTGGAAACAAATAAGAGTTTAAATGAAACCTTTCGTAATATTAACGTTAAAATGACACAAATACATTAATTTGATGGTGAAATACATGTATGTCGCTTTCTTCGTGCGTAAATAAATTTATAATTTGTTTCTAATATCAGTTCTTATAAGTTTCTATAAATAAGCATGTTTATTTATATATCTTTGTGGAAAAAAGAATTATTATTTTTCAAGGGAGAAAATCCAAACAGTGAATTTATAATTTTAAATGAGATTTGTTTCTATTATATTTAATTGTTTACTCAGTACATTTGGCGAGCAATTCAGATATATGTATACTGCACATGCATGTCGATTTTTAATGTAAAAAATATATAATTTAATTATGTGTGCGTGTTAAACACAACATATTCTGGTAAAATAAGAGATTGTAATTCAAACAATTGAGACTTTCTCTATTGCAGTAGAAGAACGATAAACTCAAGCACGCAGTTCGGGTTTCAGTAAGGGATTTCTTTTGAGCATGCGCGTGCTATTAATATCCACCGCGAGGTCGCATTATATTGCGAAGAAATTTGTAAACAACGCACTTGTTTAATTATAATACTATGGGAGTTTTCTTGATAATTTTGTTCCATCCTTTACTTCATATTTTGCTTGAATGCGATTTTAAATCTTAGTTATTTGTATCATAATAAAGACTCTCGCGTCCTGGAGATAATTCTTCGTGTATTTTTTATTAAGGGGTTGAGTATAATTAAATGTCCGCCACATGGAAATTGTTCAAAGTGTTATCTTACTTGTTTAGTTCAGCTTTTTGTGCGCATTAACTATAGACCAGTCACGCGTTATCAATTTTTAGCAGTACTTTAAAAGCGTTTAGTACAGTCTGGTTTTGATTTCAATGTTTTTAAATCGCACAGTTTTATAATAGGCAGAGAGACACATTTAGCAATTATGAGAATTTCAGACGATCACATTATGCGGATGGGAAGATGGAACTCGAATGTGTATATGTCATATATAATGGTAATTGCCCTTCTATAAATATTATTTCAGAAGTTTGGATTATGGGAGATTCGATCCCCTATTGGGCCGGTCAGCGGGCTGAGTTGCAAGGGATGCCGGACCTTAACCTCCCGGGTGGGACACGAGTGGGATGGATGGGCGTTTCCGGTATGGGGTGGGCAGACGCCGTACACCAAATGCAGCTCCCCGCTCTATTCCGGATGCCACCGAAGGTACTTGTAGTCCACCTGGGGGGTAATGATTTGGTCCGGCATAACCTTCAGGTCTGTTTTAAACACATTCAAGATTCGATTGAATATTTACATCGGGCATTTCCGGCGAGCATTATAGTCTGGGCAAACATTTTGCCAAGATTTAATTGGAGAGCTCCGGAAACAGAAAACAAGCAAATTGACAAAAAACGGAAACGCGTAAATCAATTTGGCCATAAAATGATGCGCGTTGTGGAAGGGCATGAGTTAAAAATTGACATAGATTTAAAAACACCTGGGTTTTTCAGAAATGATGGCGTTCATTTGTCTGACGTTGGGCTCGCCATGTACTTAGATTCATTGCGCGAGTGTCTTTTAAGCTTAGTCTAAAATACGTCATAGAATTTGGGGGAAAATAAATAAATGTATTTTTGTGGCGGAAATTCTATGTCTTGGAGGGGATCGGAAGTATTAAAGGTATAAATAATTAACTATAGGATAATATACATATGTCTAGGGGAGGTAAACTTTGCATTTTGTCGTCATCCATCACGTAGTGCTAGTCTGTGTGAGGATGGCAGGAATGCTTTCAAAATTATTTTCGGGATAGTATGGGTGTTCTGATACTCGCTCGATGGCACTGCGTGCTTAGGCGTACTTGGAATAGCTCTTTTTGGCTTTGGAAATTGTGGCATTGCGAATATTGTATTATATGTTGCACTTGACAATCGCAGGTACTGCGTACCTAGAATTTAGTTGGCCGGTTGCGTTGGCCTTAGCAATTGCGCGTGTATAATGATATATATTTCCGAACCAGTCAGGTGTTCGTTGAAATAGGAATCGCATAAATAAATGTGAGCCCGTTGCGGAGCTCTTGCTAAATAGCATAGAATGCGGTGCATTATCTGGTGGCGATGATTGCATAAACGAGAAGCTAAATTGATAGTGCAACTTGGTTGGGCAGTTCTTCCGGTCGCCTCCGCGACATGCCTCAGTTGTAGTGCTAGTCTATAGCTGAGATTTTATTTACTCTAGTGCTAGCCTGGTGTAAATTATATTCCGCCATTTGGCCAATAAATTCCATTGATCTTTTTGTATTGTTCCTTTCATATATTGTATTGTTCAACAATATAATATCAAATTGTGTTAACGTTATGTAACACATTTAAGAATTGCAATACAAATTTAATTGACGAACTTGACTTTTGTAGTAATTATTCAAATAACTCTAACCAGATGAATGAAACGAATCTTGGTTAACACATGGGGTAGTGAGCTGCTTTCTGAAATAAATGTGTGTGCCCACTTTGATAGTTCGCTTCTTCATGTTTCTGATAAGTTAATAAGTTTAATATTTGGAATAGGTAACAACATTTGAAACACATTAACATGACTGCCGTCACTGTGCATGTTCATATGACAGCCAGGGTCAATGTTGACTTGATTCAAACAACTACATGTATATTTAAACTTACAAAAATACACGTGTGGAAAATTGCCGTGATTAAAATCGCATTAGCCATGTCTAAATAAAATGAAAGGAAATGTTTAAACCGATGTACTCAATATCCGTGTATTATTCATATAACTGAAACCTGAACTAATCATAATTAAATACACGATACAATTAATAAGTAGAGATAAGTTCGCTTTGGATGCATGCACTGCTTTCTCAAAGTAATAACGCTTGAGTCAATTTAATTATCACCGAGAAAATTAATCATACCTCCGGGTTATGCTTATAGTCTGCTTATACTCTGACCTTGAAAAATGCAATACTGTAAATAATCCGAATCAGCTTGTGAAAGGACTCTTGTTTTATTTTAATCTATGACGCAAAGTGATAAATGCGCTCTCCGCTCAAGGACAAGTCATTTCTCGAACCACATGTAACTAAATAAATTGCTCCTGGAATATTTTGCACAAAGCTTGCTTTTTTGCGACATGCTAAACAATATATTGCGCACAGAGTAATTGGTGTATATTTACATCGTATATATTTTTCATTCAATTTAGAAACAAACGCTACTATTCGGTTCTTACACACTAGGTGCACAAATAGTTGTAATGATTAGGGAAAAGGAAAACAGATGCCCTTTAACTGTTTTCATATTAATGTTATAAATATATAATTAATCACAATTAAATCCAATGCACCTTTCAACATGGCCCTTATTATTTAAATTGTTATGCACAAAAGGTTAACCAAAGCCGATCAGATATTGAAAGTTTTTAGGTATGTCGATTTGATTTATATGTGTCTAGCATATGCAGAATGACATGGAAAGGAATATTTTAGATTTATTGTGACGCTTAATGTCCTCGAACAGATTAGTGTGACCTCTAAAATGCGGTCTAAAAATAGTTTATGCTTAGCGACCTGAGCTTAATATAGACGCTTTAAACGATGTTTAACACACGTATATTACCGTATGTGGAGTTTACCTAAGATATAATCATACTCTTTCCCAGAAAGCAATGCGTTGAATTCCTATAAAATAGTGTCACTCAATGAATTCAACACCATTCGAAATGAAGTTCTCCCTGTTTTTTTAAGCAAGGTCGACTTCGAGTCATTAACACAGTTTTCACAGTGTTTTAGAATAAGTGTGCGTTAAAATATTTGTTGGTGTCATTATAGTGAAGCAATCGGACTAGAGCACCATAAAACATTATCATGCTTTTCACATCACATACAAATGTTAAAGCAATTAACAATCCAAAATATTCATAAGCCGTGATAAGACTGACAAGATCATTCATGTTGTGGTCATGCAACATTAAGAAAAGATCACTACAATACAGGTGATGAAGGTAACAGCAAAAGCGTTAAATATGCGTACTCATACAACTGATATTAACTGTTCGTAAAATACATGCAGCTCAACGTTACTCGAAACCTATGGCAAATATAAATGGCTACTGTGAATTCAAACCACGACATGCAAGGTGTTCATCCGATATCACAGAGACCTTCAATTTTCTCATTGAAATTATTGCAATTTTCTTTGGCTTGTCTCGCATTTTTTGTTTATCATAGCTGACCTTATTTATTTACTACACTTCATTGAGTGCAGAAATTCACCAATAAATCAAATTGTACACATGGAAAGTTACAGTCATTGCGGGAATTAAAATAAAAGGAAATGCTGAGAATACTAACTACATGAATATTATAGGTTCTATTGACAGTACACTTTCCTTTATTAGAATATAGCTGGTAAAAATACATGCGGTGTAATATTGGTGATCTGATTAGATTGGCATAATCTTCGATACAGTATATTGACATGAGCACGTTTGCGTTTTCACAATACTATCACTAAAATAGGCATTTAACTACCTATATAAACAAGCGTTTGTAATGGATGCTGTTAATCCCGTACCGATACAATATAATCGTCGACGTACGTTCGTTCAGGTAGACTGACGGTCTCAAACCATTGTTTTTCCTGAAACGAGTTGTAAAATTAAGGGTTATGGTATACAATGAACTGAAACCAATACATGCGAAGCAACTGTTTTGCATTTATACGCACCGAGTAGTAATACACTTCATTCCCAGATGAGCTAGATAGGGGGGGGGATTATTAATATCTAACCAAAATGACAGGCTATCCATTGCACCATAACCACGATATAACGCAAATGAATGTAGCCATCGCCTTAAATATGCCACAATACATAAGTAAATGGCTCCATTTGAACAGATATCTATGAATTACTATACCGTTTCTTCTGAGCCTCTGGGAACAAACAAAGTAAACACAAAGTCGATAGCATTACGCAGAAACCCAAACAGTTAAACCAGCTGCGCTTCAATGTTCTTATTTTCTTTCAAAATCAGATCAAATTCTGACTTACCGATGATATAGTGTATTTTATTATATCACTTGTTATCGGTTTCATGGTGAAACACGACGTAAACTAATATACATGTGTTATTGCAGTCTTCGTATTAGCGGAAGTTAAGTGAAGAAGATGATAGAGGCTGGATAATTCTTTCCTCACAAAACAATACGTACCTGTAATAGTGGTTAGTTCATCGAGTAAAATAAAAAATACCTTAATAAACTTTCGTATTCAGATCGAGTAAGAATTTTGAAGAATTTCTAACTTGCCGTACCGCATTACTTTGCTATTGTCGCCTGCAAACTCGGTTAACGGTGTATAAGAAACAAAATTGCGAAAGAAATTTTGATAAGGCTTTGTATTTGCATGCAATTGCGTAGTTGGGTATATAGTGAGTATTTTTATGCAATGAGGATTCTTACAATACAGATTCCAAACATCACGTTGCAAGAACATAACGTATTTCAGTATACATTTAATATAATTATGACGAAAGTATGTTAATGTTTGGTGTCAGAATAGCCTCAATATGACAAAGCAATTGTCAACTGCGTCATTCGGAACTTTACCAAACAATTAAAAAATAGTTGTCAGTGATAATCACACATCATCTTAAGAGCAAGAGAAAGCTATAGATTAAATACTTGATTCTCCACACACTGAGTAAGTTATGCGTATTTATAAAACAGACTTGAATCAGCATAATTATGTTGATCTCTATATCATACCTGGGATTATCATGTAGTTTACACGAAAGGCCCGTAACATTTTTTTGGAAGATGAAGTGATCCCTCCATTAAATTGGTGAAAGTGAAGGTTTAAAACTTATTCTTGAGATACAGGTGCACATTACCTCTCTAAATGATTTGAATCACGTACATTTCCATAACATAAAACAACACCTAGAATGTATCATGATCGTGATTTACGATCTGTTTAATAGACATTTGTATAAACTTCAACAGATTCACAAATACCAAATGTTCATATTTTTCAACTTTGTATCTACATGTATGCACTAATGGCTCTTGCAGTTTCATTTATATTAATGAACACCCAAGAGCTCTAATAACGGGAATGGAGCACTAGAATATATGCATTTATGCATGTATTAATCGATCATAGTAGTTTCATTGACTTGCACATATTTCAGTCCACATTATATTCGTTGCACGGTACATAACGGCTCATATTGTTGATGGGCTCGAGTACGGATGATATATTTCAACATAATGGGATGGGGTAGTTTCTGTAAAATGTCGAAATCTGTGTATATGTTATTACATTGTTCTTACGTTTCCAATTTTAATTTTCCAAACCGCGTGAACTTCCCGTTTACTACTTTGACCAAAAATCGACTTCTGCATGACTTGTTGCACCTTAGCTGTTTATATAAAGTTTGCATAAACCTTAGCTGTTTATATAACGTTTGCATAAACGGCTTGCTAACAACTTCAGTTACAAATGCTTTTAACGGTAATAACATATTATGTTTCAAGGTTGGATGAGCTCCTTGCACTGTAAGCACACACTCACACACGGCGTTAAGGTTGACAATAATGAACTTGCTTCAATTATAATGCTATCATAATTATAAATTGATTATATCAAAATAAACATATATATATATTGCGCGACTGACTAATGGTATGACAAATCATCACAACGTAGATTATCAAGATCAAAACGTAAGTTATTAGCTGTTGCGTACAGCCCATCTACGCAAACGAAGGAAGATTGCTTTGATATTAAAATTTTATATCGGACAAACTCGTTGCTGTTTGAATAAGTTTGTGCATATTAGTTACACAACACAAGTTAGTCTTAATTGCAGATCCGTGTTCGACGGCTATACAATGACTTGAACTGTATGATGTAGTTTGATATCTTATCTTATAAGAACTAAAGGAACAACACGGTATGCAAATAAAGGGTCTAGTTCCAATCCTTATAATGGAAAGAAAAAATGTAGATGTTAAGTGCGCATCCGACTTTGCATCATATTTTGTATTTATGTTTATATTTATTATGTAAGGTATGGTTACTAGGGCAACTATAATATAACTTTAATTAACCGTTTTATTAGTCTTTGTAGATTAAGTCTTCGTGTATTTTTTAAAAAATTGGCTTGAACAATATTAATTATGTACACAATCATAAAACATACCAAATTCTTCCTCTAGTAAAAGGAGATTTATATTTCCTGTAAAGAGTTCTTATCTATATGGCCTTTGCTTACCTTTTAGAACCAGGTAATATAGGTAATATACAAATCGTAACTTTAAGTTTATTAAGGCGTTTTCTTCTTCTTTCTTAAATGTTAATAATGTTAAATACGAACGAACGGTGCACATCATAATAGAATAAAATAAGTCTAGCTATATGTTTACGAGTATCAAAATACAAGATTACCGTGATAATAAATGATTACCTTTGATTTTGTTTGCACTCTTGAGTTAATTTACATTTATCTAGTTAAAAAAATACGAAAGCATTTAATTGTAACATTTTTCTTCCAGCCCATGCTATTTACCGACCGTTTAGAGCGTCAAGATCTTAAGAGAATACTTTCATTCATCCTACTCCATGCCGTTTTTTGTTTTGTTCATTTTATCCATCCGTGCTTATGTCACTGTTTTGCGTGAAATCTAATGGCGACTCGATGTTTATTAGTCGGGATAAAGAATACATTAATGTTGGAAATGTGTGAACTGTTTGGTTGCCCTTCTAAAATGAATTTCCCTCGGATATTGTTGTATCTTCAAACATGAAGGACGTGATGGCTGTATATGGAGAATCACTATTTATTAATCAATTAGAATCTATTTTAAAGAATTTCAATTTCATGATCTGTATGGGAATATATAACTTTTAATTTGGATGTTTGATTTTTTAATTACAGTTTCGGGACTGTAGTTAAAATATAAAATAGTTAATGTAAAATATACATTGTGATCTCTTTTAAGTATACCAAATGACGACTGTCTCATTTTAAGGTAGTGGGACTCTAATGGGTATTTTTCTAGAAACACATTTTGTTATTATTTCCACATAGTAAATTGTACATCAAAACTAATTGAACAAATTTAAAACTTTTTACCAGCCGGTTAATTATTATACTTGGTTGAATACACTTACCTCTTGACTCGGTTTGGCGTTTTCTATGGATTTACCCTATATCCAAAATATAAAGTTTTTGTAAATGGTATATACATATATTTGACAATTAACTTAATAAACGTTCTCAACTGGATTGTGCTATTAGAAACAGAAAACAAGTCTCATAGAAAGCGAATTGTGCCTTTAATCTCCAATAATATGTGCACTTATCTGGATAAAATGGCAAAAACAACAACAAATCGTTCAGTGACAAGAAACTTTAATTACGTTTTATGTCACTTGTAGTGCAATGAAATGTATGTATTGTACATTTATTTAGCATACCATATTGTTTACACACTAAATGAATGTCAGGAAGTTTTACCGTCTCTATCTCAAGAAATATCACTTTGAGTATGCCTTCCTCCCATTTATTATCATGCAATGGATTTCAGCATAAATTTGTATATCAGATTTGTTTTGGTGTTTTCTAGTTGCCTATTAAACTCTCAAATTATAAACTCTGATAACTGATGAAATTTGGCTAAATTTGATTTAATATTGATATAATAATACATTAAAAATACAATCTTAATGTCACAAAGTGCAAAAGCAACCCATGCATACAGCCGCGGTTCACCACAAAATGTCAAGGTATTTCCAATCTTACAAAGCAAACAATATATGTCACAATGGAGACACTATCCACATTCCCACCATTTACAGACATGTTGCCATTAGCATCAACAGAGATGCCAGCTACTTTCTTAGTTTCAGTAGAATTTCGGCACTCATGGCTTCACATATGTGGAAAACTCGAACCCGTTTTCAAATCCATGGCAGCAATCTGAGTTATATCCGGAATTACTGTACCTCGAACTGTAATAAAAAAAGTAAATTCAATCAATGCTTTGTTCAAGAATTTAATAATCACTTTTTAAGTTTCATACTGACGCATTATACGATTATTTGTTTTGAAAAACAATCAATTTTAAGGAAAACAAGCACTCCTTGATTTCAAATTATCAAACATGAAACAATGTGTTGCATGATGTAATATGATGAAACGTTGAAAATCAAAACAATAAAACCTTCTTGTTAATGAGTTTTATTTGATGCGAATGAAAAAAGTCCCAAAAAAGATTGTTTTACTTAGATCTGTTGTTCCAAGGTTAAGGGTTACGTAGGCTTGCTCTGACTCAAACTTGACAAGATGAAAATTGTCTCTGGAAACTGCACCAGGCAATTCTCCCACATCGACATCAGAGAGATGTCCAACACATTAATATAAAGTATAAAAACTGCAAGTCAATGTGTCAATATGTCACAGAAATCATTGATACATCATAACGTTCTATTATAAAACGTCGCAATTCATAACTTCGACAGAGGCAACAATTGATAAGACGATTATTTTTTGTTTTATTTATAACAGATTTTATTACGCATACCGTAAAATTAATGTGTCAATAAACTGCATTCATTCAACAGCAGTACAACGTTTGTAATCGGTATTACATACATTTCGCAAACCGCGTTCTCTTTTTACGCACTATCATTGTGCACCAGAATGTCAACAGCCGTGACGTGAACCGTTCACTTAATATCCTGATCTAAAAAGATTTGCTTCAGATTGGAAAAGTCTCGATGTGATTTGACATTCACTTTATCTTACGATGAGATGAATGATTGCTTAAACTTTCTAGCACTGCATGCATAAAACTAATTTTAGGTTGCTTTAAATATATTATATAATTGTTTCAATACAGAAACAGAAGCTGACACGGATTATACAACGATAAAGAATCAACCAGTAAAAACAACTAATGCTATATGTTTGTATGTGTTAATTATTCGCATTCAATGTCTTATCATTAGAGATCGGACTTAAAACGCTTAATGGAGAACGGAAAACATATTAAACGACTTAAACAAAAACAAGTTTTGTTTTTGTTCATCGAGATTCGACCCCGGGTTCTCGTCATGAACATGCTCATTTATCACTTGGTCATTCCGACATATAGATTTGGTGTTCATGGTTAAGTCATAAAGGCGATCGTAATTGTAATGTTTAATTGTAACAAAAGAACGTTAAAATAACTGCCGCAGAGAAACAAAATAATATATGTGAGTATTTCATCTAAAAATCATTGTGTCTAGTTGAATCAATGTAGTTTCAAACTCTAGAGTTATATCGGCATACTTTTCGCGCTAAATTTGTTTTACAATTTCCTATATCTAAACGATGTTCTGTATTTAATCTTCTTCACACAGCTCATGAAACCATACTGGGGCACTGGGGTAATTTCATTGTTCGAGTACAGAATGTTGTCTCCGGATCATGACATTTTTCTTTTATAGACTTTCTTTGGAAATGCCATTTTAGTATAAATTTCAGTTATAGCCATGCCATAACGAGATGAAATTGTTGACGCCATATTGAAAAAGCTCATGATAAATAATTGAGGACTTGGTAGTTTTATTATTCCTTGTTTATATTAACAACAACGCAAAGTAAAAGTTTAGTTGTATTGCTTTGAGAATATCTTAAAGAGAAACGTATTTTCCAGTGGACATCCGGAAAACCCTTTACCAAGAATACGTATATACACAAGACTGTTATTCCCTATATATATTCCTTAATTTATGTTCATGATTTTTTATCTTTTTAATTTGCTGACTTTATTCTTTAATATTTTTATTTAAAATGGATAGGATGCAGATTGGAACATAACTGTAATCGGCGTGTAAGCATAACGTTTATTTTTTAACTCGACGAGATCACCTCAATATTAATAAAAATGATTCAGATGAATCACGAAAAATAATGGCAGCATCTTTTAAACTAAAAGTAAGACTACAAGAACGTGCTGACGAATAAAAAAAAATAACATTCGTGTTAAAACCACGCTGCATACAAATTATTATATGGTTGTGTTGTATGTGCAGTGGAAGAAAATATGCAGTACACTGGATAGCACAGTCCCGTTGTAGGAGCTGCAGCGAATGCTGAAACATACACTTTTGTTAATCTAATTTACAATGAGCAAGATTTATCCGTGTACGATCGGTAATCGACTCAATCCATGCAAAACATATCTAGAATTTAAAGAAGGTGGATTTTTATTTATAAGTTGATCTTATTAGATGCGTCAAAAAGGCAGGTTCTTCCCAGCCGCACATTGTCGATCTAACCCTGGAATCACGTTAGTCCATTTGTGTAATCAATAAGTGTCTTTAAACGGTAAATGCACCGACGCGGATATGTGAAACGCAACCTATTGTTACAATAAAATTGTAAATTTCACCTTAAACAAGCTATATTTATAGTACTTTTACAGGGTAACTCAATATCGGAAATGAAATGCGAAACAGTAGCGCCCGAACTTCGCCGCTTGTGGCATTCAAGAATCTGATATTGGGAAGAAACGTGATCATCCAATCAAATTTGACCAGACGCAGCAGCGCTGTATCTGTGTTAGTGTCAGACTGAGTTCTTTCACCAACGCGTTCGCAATCTGGATATGTAAACATAGCTGTAGCGACGATGTTCATTTTGAAAATTGAAGTATTTCTCATTAGCGAGAAAAATTGTTGTTTAATGAAATACTATATTGTCATTAGCGGATAAATATACGTTTTAACTCCGGATAAATATATAATAAACCATAATTTAAATGCAATGTAAATGTGATTGAGTGAGGAAATGAGGCGTAAGTGACGGTTTAAATTTGGCATACATGATTAATGATTCATTGACATCAAACGAAGTACTACTAATAATTTATATTATGTAATCTTAAAAAAATTGTATAATTTAAAATTAATATTATATTACTGCCTGACTGATTTTAATAACTAAAGCATTTTTATTTTAATATGTTAAATAAAACATACTGTGCATAAGTTGAATTCCATACCGATATGGGTAACAAAGTCCCACTCTGTGAAATTCCATTCCCGAATCGTGGCAAGCAACTTCACATGGTGTTGACCCCCGACCAGATTCAGCTCGTCCAAGGTTCCTGGGCTCTAATTAAAGATGACCTGGAGAAACTGGGCCTCATTGTATTTTACAGGTAAGCGTAGAAGATATTATTTATTTAATCATGTATCACAGATTGTTTCAATGGGTAAGCGTTAGATAAATATATTTTTCGATCCGTTAATTATTGCCCAGGTGTCAGACAAACTTAAAAACAGTTCTCGGGTATTACGTGCAAAACATTAAATAGTAGAAGTTTAAAGCCCTGCTACTTCTGGTGCACCTATCCGCGAAGCAAACAGTTTATGGTTATTTTAAATGAGAATAACACACACATACATTATAATTACAAAGTACAATTATTGACAAAAGGACCATTACATATGATCTTATATTTTCTGGTAGAAAGGCATATTAACTGATGAGAGGAATCGGTCTTTTTTTCAGCCTGTGAATATAAGGAACAAACGAAACAAATGTCTTATGTTTTACAGAATACTTTTTTTTGGTTATTTCAATATATACAAATTGATTTAATATAGTCACGTACCTTTACTTTATGTGATAACCGAAATTGACATTCCCCAATGAGACCCTACGTGATGACATGACCAACGTTTACCGATAATTCTTTTGTATATAAAGAATCCGGGTGGTTCGGGAAAATGCTTCAAGAAGTTCAAGTGTTTGTATACAGTTTGAATAGTATGCCAGTCATAAATAAATGAACAGTGGAGCCTCAGATCATTAATATGTCCGTTGAACCTTCGTTTCCCATTCAATGTGGTCAGGTTCTTAGAAGAGGAGTCTAAGATGAACACACTGCTTATTATGGTCCCTATAATAATTCTGCATTTGGTTTTAGAAAGGGCCACATAAGGAGAAGAAGTTCAATCGAATATAGTATTACTTATTTGAGACCGAACCTCACATGACGACAATTTTTATATAAAACTTATGTATTTTATGTATTCATGCAATATGCGCAGGTTGTTCGAGATAGAGCCTCAGATGAAAGCGATGTTTCCCAAGATTGTTCAGATCAACATCGAGAACAAACTGGAGACGAACATAGACAGGGAGATGTTGGCGAGGCACGCGGTCACCGTCATGGAGGGACTCGGTGCCGCGGTGGAGTGTCTTGATGATTCCAGGTTTCTGAACGGCGTCCTTGTATCTATTGGGCAGACGCACGTGCATAGGCAGGTCAAACCTTATATGCTTAAAGTAAGTACAATATGTATCTTAACGCTGTGTATCCCTTTATTAACGTTTATTATATACCTGCTTTTTGTTCCCAAAACATACAAGTTGTATCGATTGGTAAAATACAACTGCACATAAATAATTCCCGTATTTTGCTACTCGCTAGTTTTCCAATACGTATTACCATACCCGCCGAACTAGTTTCAATGACGTCACTTTGAATGCAGAAAATTATAAGAGCATTCTCGGTTGATTATGAACGCTTAAACTCATGTTATTTTAACTTAAATGATTCAAAGTTGTATATAATAACAGGAATATTACGCAAGTCAAATGTTTGTATCAGTCTCGTGGCTTGCGCTTTTTTGTATCACACTCGAGGCTCCGCCTCTCGTGATATACGTCATCACACAAGCCACTCGACTGATGCATACACATGGAACAATTGACTAGCGTAATATTCCTTATATGTTTGTAAATACATGTTGCAAAATATATACCAATGCTCGTAGATAAGTTGTACAAATATAATAATGTCATAAGCATGACATAAACCATATATTGTTCAACAACACTTTCGTGAAACAGCTTGATAAAAACTATTTAATATGTTTTTTTAGAAACTGTGGCCTTCACTCAGTTATGGGTTACAGCAAGTGCTCAGTGAGAACTACACAAAGTCAGTGACAGAGGCATGGAAGCGCGTGTATGACTATATCTGCGTGTTTATGAAACATGGAATGGAAAACCCGGACATTGACGCTGACAATATCGACATAGAAAGATGAATTGCACTTCATGTCTCATTTGATTAAATGTTTCATGCATGACCAATCTTGTTATCATTGTGTATAAGTATTAAAGTAGAAATATGAGTAATATAGCCAAAACACGTTAACAATATGTTCTGTTCTTATCTGTTATGTTAAAATTCTCAGTTAACGTTTAGTAAATTTTGTAAAGGAATACACAAGGACCACAACGAATACACATGTTTACTTGTGTTCCTCCGTTTGTTTTAGTTAATACGTTGTTCATAAGTAAACACACATATAGTTAAATAGTATAAATATTACATTATAATATTCACGGATTCCAGCATTTTAAATCATAGATAATATATTGGTGCTGATGATTATCTATCAATTATCAAACAATTCAAAATTATCATTGTAAATAAATTAGCTGTTGATGCTTGCTTGGATGTTTTAACTGTATATAGTTTGTAATCATTTATGTTCAAATAGTGATACAAGTTAATAGTTCAGTAATACCCTATTGTTTGTACCAAACAAACCATATTTTTATTGTCTATTATATATCATATCGTGTACATTTGGCGAAACAATACAATTGATGTATTTAAAAAAAAAACATTTACACCGACGATAATTAATTGCATACTTTTATGCCATCAGTTCATATAAATGAAAAAAAGACGTTTATTTCACTGAAAACTATTTTGTTTGAAAAATAAATGTTTTTAATTATATTCGAAAGCTATTTTAGTCGAACTTTGTTCTCCAAATTTTGACTAAAATGCCTCACACGCAATCACGTGTGTAGAACCGACGCATTTAATCATTTAAAAACAGTATTATTGTACACTTCAAGCAAGTTAGCTTCGTATTTTTATCTTTCAAATGCTGATAAGAAATTAAACATATTGTTATTAAAATACTTGTGGACTCGGGCATAACTCATCAACCATTGAAAGCACATCAATTGATAGTTTTCTTTGAGTGCACATACTGGTCTTGCTTTGTTGTGTTTTTATGTGATTCATCATAACACGATTTCCTTAGCATGTACGTTCATGTGCACTTTTCTTAGTTTAAGGGAGTATGATGGGGGAAAATACATGGATTGTTATTTCAGATTTACTGCCTTTAAGACGAAAACAAATCATATCTTCAAAATCAATTACCGTATAAAGATCAATATTAACCTACATCAATCAGATTTAAACAAAATTTAAATTGAACTTTTATCACGCAATTCATGTAAAACGACACAGACAGACTTCAATATTGCATAATGTAGTGTATTGGACACATAGTGCACTCTGTGTCTTAATGTCATTAAAATACTAAATTAACACCGCATGTACACATACGCGTACGTATATGTTTGTGCCGTTTAAGATGAGATTCATTTACGATGGAAATTGAAGCTTTGTATAAGCGTTAGGCAAATACTATCATTACAATACAATAAGATCCGAAAGTATTGGGCGCTGAGGCGTGGAA
Source organism: Dreissena rostriformis (assembly GCA_007657795.1). Taxonomy (NCBI): domain Eukaryota; kingdom Metazoa; phylum Mollusca; class Bivalvia; order Myida; family Dreissenidae; genus Dreissena; species Dreissena rostriformis. The sequence goes on from VMBQ01002611.1 coordinate 117,706, forward strand.
CAATCGAAACTCTTTGATACGGCTTTCGCATTCCGAATTACTTGATGTAAGGCCGAGCAGTTATTTTTGCTTTTCACAACGCATGTAATTGATGTCATATTGTGTTAAAAGTTACATTGTTATGGACTGTACTCTTTTGACATACCTCATACATTGATGATACATTATGGAATCCCACATACAAACTACACATCTTATTTTTCAAGTAGTCAACGTTACATTTATTTCGACAAGCAACTCTGAAAAACCATAAATATGCAAATTAAAATATCAAAATATCATAATTAATTGACCAGATTAATTTGATCAGAAAGACATAGCACACAAAAAAGCATATTACGCAATATTCGTCAGACATTTACATTAAGCACATGAACTGTTCGACGATTATTTAGTGGATTCCGCAGAAAAAAGTATCAATACTAATCGATATACCAGGCTAGGAGCGGCAGGGGTTTGTAGCTTATTTCTGGCTTAACTACTCTGATATGTTTAACTCCAGTAGTTTCTATGCACCTTACAATGGATAAGACATGTGTTGAGGTCATCGACCGAGGCAGACATTGGAGTTATTACCTATACTTATCCAGCTTGATCCACATATATATTGCAACTTTTCTACAAATCCCATATACGCACATGTTTATTAAGGACGAAACACGTTTTTATATGCGTATAGTAATCAATTATAACTGTAGGCGCGAATTGAAATATAACAAAGCTTGTCAGGTTAATATTGGGTTTTCAAATAGGAAGTGCAAATAGAAAACATTCATGCCTCGTGTATGTATGGTTTTGGTGAACATGAATAATATAAAACGATTTAAACATTTTACTACGCTTAAATGTAGTGTTAACACATATGTCTATACATGTTTTATAATGGAACAAAATATAAACATCAACGAATTATCATATAACAACCATGGAAATGTTTTTTATTAGAAACGTAGACGTGCACACGAACTGTGTTAAGCCGATCAACATTCATACGTGGTATTATGTAACACGCCATTTTAAGTTATCAAAGTATCATTTCAAACATTATTTCGGCAATTTTAACAGGGCGATACATAATGCGGCTAGTCTGTGACTTGAAATCGGGAATCCTAGCTATCGAAGCGACTGGTCTACCGATTGAGATAACAGGACCGCCACAACTTTTCACCCCCTAAAAGTCATCAAGTTTATGTCGTGACAGAATAATATCAAGGGGATATGTGAACACAGTATGCAAATATAATGGAGTCAAGTTGTGTACTTCCCGGCGATAATAAGATTGTGTCAGTGCATGCTGCTTGTCAATCGTACACATGGTATTATCATTAACAGAACATAGACGGCATTTCCCTGTCTCGTTGTGCTCTGCTTGAAATCAATAACATGTTCATGTTCATTTAATGTTTTATAACATAGTAAGATTCATTCCCATTAATATCGGCGATATTATTCAATGCAGTTTTATTAAATATATGTAAAATGCGTACTTAGTGAATTATATCGTAGTGCATTGCGTCGTTTATTTAAACGGGCGTATTCTCTGTAAATTAACTGCATTACAAATTGTCATATCTCTATAAAACAAAAACTAGCTTTTGATTGGATACCCTAACCACGTGCTAACTGTGTAGTATTCAATATTAGGCGTGGATCCGCCAAAACTCTAAATTCAGGTAAGTTTATTAAACGAGTCACAGGAATATGATTCGACTGAAAAAAAGACAAGTTTATTATTCGAGTAAACTGTTATCCCATTTTATTTCGTTGATTGAATACGAACGCCCGCACAATACTCAGCAGCATACCATAAACAGGAACTTCCAGCAATATTATCACAAGAGAGATTCTTATTAACACCCGCAACTATGTGTTTAAGTCAAGTTACCAACAAGACACACCATAACGAACAGAACATACAATGCAATACAGGCAAACATATACATCACAACATAGAGCATAGAACTGATTAAAGCTTGCTTCACCGCTTTTGAACGGTCAACGGCAATCATTGAGGGTTCACCCGGTTAAACGATATGCCAACGCTCGTTATAAGCCCATAACTACATGAAACAATTATGGCGGCATTTAAATATAAAGAAGTGAAACTCCAGAAGCTGCAGCAGTATTGCATTTCTAATATACATACCTTCGCGGTCCTTTATTAATGGCATGGAACCAATTGCCAAAACGGTAAAGAACGGCACAAAACGAAACAACATATACACATAGTTAAATAAAGCTGGGGTCACGGCTCTTACATGGTGTACTTCACTGCAGGCTTGGTAATGGGACACAGTAGGAAACTCGGTAATATAAAGTCGTGTGAAGATAGCTGAGCTATCTCCCAATATTAATTTACTGACCCTAGTTCACACCCTACCATCTTATGATTTAACTATGTCAATAATAATTTGAATATAGTATACATAACGAACAAGACAATATGTAATAAAATAGTGTAACTTCTATATTTTTGACACCACAAAAACATGTAAAATTAATGTTTGTATTTTCAAAGATGATATATCCTTTTTATTTCTCAATACGTCTAATGTATAATTCGCTGATATTACTGTCGTGAATAAGTACTTTGAGTAAGTTATTCGTCATTCAAACTCTTCAAAATACTAACCAATTGTATTAAAGTGTATGTTAGAAAAGAGCTAATTGATGCGTTAATTCGATGCTTGTTCTAAAATGTATCGGATAAACACCATAATTTATATGCATAGGAACTCCAAAAATTGTGCTATTTTCGCAATTAAATACACTAACTGAGGAGTTATTTCTTAAATTAACAACTCCCTCATCAATACAGCTTTGTCGGAAGATAAGATGATCGCGAAATGGATTGGTAAATTATATACATTTATGTATAACAGGTCATGTATCGAATAACTTTGTACAATTAAGAAACAAAATATAAGTTATAGATATTATTTGTGCATGCAACATACGAAATAATCGTCGATGACTAAACCCAACACAGTTCGTGTCAACATTACAGTCATCCAACAACCTCAATGCATAAGTTTGAACCGCCTGATATTTAGTAAACGATTACAGTAATTTGAAACGTAACAACACAATGAAATTCTTTTATAAATGTATCATACAATGACAATTGACGTCCGCAGAATACTAATAGTTATATTGTAAAAGAAAAGTTTATGCCCAGCATATGAATCGAATACTTGCAACTTACGTATAACCCAGTTCTGATTGCAAACATAATTTTCTTGTACCAAGATGCTTTTAGAATTGTATTCCTATTCGCCTGACCATCCCATTAAACACATTTATTAATTCTACAACTTGATGCATGCGCATTTTGTATTGTGATCGTACGATCAAACTAGGCTTTAAAACATACGGCCAACTTTTAATGACAAATCTCATTGCTAATTTGCATAACGCAATGTTCTCTATAGAGCACTTATCTGTTTGCTATCGTTACATTATCTTCAACTTGATGTTGCTTTGTATGCTAGTCGGGTTGCCATATTTCCCAAACGGCTAGATTTCTTTAATTAAATTGGAAATTGGTTCAAAACTCTTCGAAAGGTTTATTAAATGTGGGGCAATGAATGCACCAAATGCCCATAAATATTCATAGATATGAAGATATACGCATGCACTAAGCTTTCAACATATTATTCGCATGAACATATATGTTTTCAAATTAAGTTACAAGCCAACTGGCGTTTATTATTACATACACGTATAGTTATGGATCTCTTGAGTTGAATACATAGATTGTTATTTGAATAGCTCAGTTTATACTCAACAGTTATCTATATCTCCGAATAGAAACGGGTAGTTCAGTGTAAACCTATCTTTTAATGGATGCTTGTAGTGTTAACATATTCCGAACACTTTAATGCGGTTTGCAAGATTTTAAACACCTTCACTGATAAGGAAAACGTGTCTATCCATTTAATATAATTCCGCTTATTTAGCACAGATCTTCAAGCACACAATTGCGGGAAGAGTTGATACTTAATGAGTATAAAAGTGTTATTTATTTCTTCGTTTGCATATAATCTTGTAAAATCACTAACCCATTAGAACGATTATATTCGTCGCAAATGTGCGAACATGATGGAATTAAGTAAAGAAGAAACACTAGTAAACATTTATATTGAAACTGATTTGCGTGTCAATGAAACATGATTCAAAAATACAAAATTGACGTTATAGGTAAACGTTAAGTTATCAAAAACATATCACAACACATAACTGGATGAATATGGCTGTGTGATGTTATATCATGTCATAATAAGTAACAAGGACAAACGTTAAAACATCCGAGGGGATATTTGATTGGATACGAGCACAGCTGAAAAACTAGTTTAAAAGCCGTTAAAATAAATAATGTGATATATAAATAATATAGTATTGTTCAATGGTTCATTAGGTAGTTGAACTCGACCAATGGTTTAAATAATATGTTAAATAATACAAATAATATATTAACCTATGAAAAGTAATGATGCATAAAACTATTTATATATACGTGTACTCTCCCTAGAAGGGAAGTTCTTCGTACGCACACGTTGCATTATGTTGGCATATACACGCATGTGACATGTTTTCCATACCACAATGCACAACCTACTAATGAAACTTGTATCGTTTATATTTATGACCGTACTATACTGTTTTATTCGTTTGTTACAAAATTGTTTACGCTATTGTTTACAAAGTTGCCTTTCATTCGTCATTATTGGAATGTAGTAAATTTTTTGGTGAAATTATTTACACTTACGATATTCAATTCGACGCCAATGGAAGAGAACGTGATGCGGAAGTTATTCGCCAGAGTCTCCCCATTAAATCATTAGAGTAAAAACGTCACTGTTAAGTCACTGCTCGCATGTGGACATTTGTTTTTACACATATATTGTGTTCTTTTCTGTTTTTATTATCCTTACAAACATACAACGCAATGGTTAAGAGGTCCATGGAACTACTTTACTTTCTTAAAATCATGCTACTTGGTAAACAAGCACCACTCAAGTGTTTGCAACACACCTTTCACCTTTAAAAGCATATGTCTTAATATTTGACACGAAACATAAACTGAACATGGGTATGTTCGTTTCAATTAGCATACCGCCTTTGAAATGCATACGATTAGTATTTATAGTCTGGACAAATGTTAATAAACCTCCTTCGTTATCCACTTTTAAATATGTTTGTGGTAGTACCACGATGGATATTGGAACACCAGTGGGGAATACTAAAAAACAGAGAACAATTGAAATTATGCTTAATTTATTAATGTAATGTACATATCGCATCATAGATATATCCCGCTAATGTCCTTATAATAAAGAACTTGTTGAATTAATTTATATCTTCTTGAATTGGACACACTTTGATACGTTCCATAAATAATTTAAATGGGTACACGAAATAAGTCTCTATTCATATTCGTTGTGCGTCAATGTTTATTTTTACTCACTTTATAGTCACCAGCGTACGGGACACAAATGCGCTATTAAATGCGTTCATGAAGACTGTGTTGTGGATGGTACTAGTTTTTTTTAAGTCACTAATAAGTACATGTTTGTTCTAAACCTCTTAAGAATGGACGTTCGTTTTTTAGTTGTAGCACGCAAGTGAACTTGTCAGTCTAGCATTTGAATGTCAACATATTAAATGTTTTCGTATGCGAAGATTGTGTTTATAGACTGTATTAGGCATGGCCTAATACTTCACATCGGCGAAATTATGGTTTAAGTTCAAAAGTTGTTCGCTGTGTATGAGGCAATAATGGACTGTAATTGCACAACGATACACGGTTATAGGTTTGGAAAAGTAATTAAACTTGAGGAGCATTGTAATTTTGTCATACCTCTGTTAAGAGGACACCAAAACAACGTTCCTAAACCCAATGATGTTTTTAATGTGCGAGAGACAAAATGTATTGCTTATCAACACATATGTAGACGACTAGATACTGATTATAGCTTCAGGTACGCAAATTCGTGCCTAACTGTTCTGTACTCTCAATTGAACTGGTAAAGAAATATAATTTAATACTGTTATCTATACAGATCAATGCATTGCATCTATGTATTGACATATCAAGTAATAGTGTAACCATATTTAGCAGTTCGAATTTATGCGGACCCTATAAGAAAGAAAGAAATGTCCTCCTACCTCTAGCAAATCATTGACAACTACAAATATTAAGGTAGTCTTCAAACAAAATAGTTTATGATTTCTTATTAATGTATCGATACGAACAGTAATTTATGTAAATCTCGTGTAGGCATATCAAGTAATAGTGTTACCAAAGGTGTTAGCATTTATAATATATGCGGACCCATAAAGATAGAACAAAATGTCATTATACCTGTAGACAATCTTTGAGTACTATTAATACTACAGTTGTCTTCAAACAAAACAGTCTATGATTTCTTATGAATGTATCAATACGAACAGTTATTTATGCAAATCTCTTATTAATAGTTAACATGTATATGTTCTACTAGGTGCACCAAATAAGAAAACATACACATACATTCTTTAGACATTTGTATTTGTTTGAAGATGTTTTTGGTTTAAAAAAGAATTTAACTTTTTAGATAAGAAAATGCAGATCTAAAAACAAAAACTGTGAATAACACATTTTTTGGGAGTTTAAGTACACACATTATTTTATATTTCAAGTGGTGTTCTGCCATTGACGTTTATCTTTCTGAAAATAAATAACGATTCACGTGTCAAATATTTTATTTAAGTACTCGTACATACTTTCCATTGTAAAGAGGTGAATGCGTTTTCTTTCAAAGGACAACACAGATGCGTTGACATATACCGAAGAGCGACCACACAAAAATCATCACACAAGCATAATAATAAAACAGCGATAAAAACATTGAGTACATACACAGTACATTACTTGAACTAACTTACCATGTGCCCAAATAAATAATACCACCAACATAACTTATAATAAGGTGAGGCATCGCTGGTATGAACTATAGCGTGCTGAATTCTGTTTGTGACCTGCGAAAAACCGCCAACATGTCAGAACAATATTACAAAAATAAACCACCGTGATAAACATACTTCCTCTCCTTGCTACATGATAGATTTCAGTCAGAGCTCAGCTCTGGATACAAGTATTGAAATGGCATTGCGCTTATTTAAGGCAATCATACAGGGAATACCATTTTTTTATCGCTTATTAAGATTTCAATTGCACGATCACAGGAGATTACCGTCATGAATAATGCATATATTATGACATTTTTTTTCAAATAGCTATACAATTATCATTCTCGCAACTTTTCTGTCCTTCCGAATTCTAATTTTGATTAAACGGAGTTATCGGGGATGTGAACCAAATTTCCCATATAATTTTATCTATAATACTCCCAGTTCCTCGTTCGGTCCTTTCTTTTGTTTGGTCCTTCTTTCCGCTCGGTTTTTTTTTCCTTGAGGAATCTCAGGAACTAATGATTCGATTTTAATTAAACTTTATATTGAACATTCTGATTTGGTGGACATAATGTCTGGTCGTACCATTCTTTATTTTCGGAATAACAATTTACGGACCTTTTAAACGGAATTTCCGAGCGTGATTTCAGGTTTTTACTATCAGAATTTGACAACATGGTATATAAATTATTCCTTCGGGATAATGGTTGACCTTAACAGAGCAAAATATCGAACCCAAACAAAAAACCATATTATTATATGTTTTTTTCTGTTCAGGTAAAATTTGAAAAAATCTAATACTTACTTTCATACAGAATAAAATCGATTGAATCATATAAATATTCAAATAACCATAACCTATGCTGAGTTTTTTTTTTCAAACGAGCTACGTTTTTCAGAAACAACTTAAGCAGTCCACGGTACTGATGTTATACAGCATTCACGTGCACTGTTAAATAACCCGATTTTCTCCAGATTTATATGTCTTCGTGCTATTTGACATTGAATCCATATCTCGTGGAGAGAAATATTTGCTTAAACTTTTTGAAACTGCATGAATTGAGTTAACCTCACTCCGAGACTGTCTATAGTGTCTCAACTGGATGTTTGAACTGGGGTATGATTCGAATTATAAAGCAATGAATCAAACAACGTGATTTAACGGCGGAAATTCTTCTCTTAATTAAGAAATAGGAGCCGCATTCGGAGAAAACGGGACTTAATACTTTATCTTGCAAATTGCACATCTGTTGCTTAAGTACTTGTGCCTAGCATTCCAAAAGAATAAAACGTATCGAAGGTACTGTCCGAAAGTTGTTGGACATTTTTTAAGTGAACTGTCCAATGTTTTGACTATGCATAATTGATCATAATATATCCTGAAGCATTCAGCCCATACAAATATATAGACGAAGGAAATGAAAACAGTGTCTACAACTGGGAAGTGAGCACATGTCATATGTATCCCAACGATTGATCATAAACAACGCGATCGCAATGCATGAACGAAACAACGCGACCACTATGGCATGAACATGTATGTATCCATTTTACTAGTTCGCTTCTTTATATAATTATCTGATTGGTTAATAAGTTAAATGTTTGGAATAGACAACCAACATTGTGAACACATTAACATGACTGTCGTCACTTTAAATGATAATATGAGAGAGAGACAGTGTCAAATTTGATGTGGTACTCTATTTAAACTTACAACATACACGTGTGGCAGATTTGCCGTGATACAAATTATTTTAACCTATGTACTTAATGCCCGTTTATTGGACATATGACTTAAATCTAAACGTATCATAATTAATAACACGATATAATTAATGAGTAGAGATAAGTTCGCTTGGTTGTATGAAATCCTGTCTCAATTAATGTAAACGATAACGCTGATGTCAATTTAATTATGTTAGAGAAAAGAAATCATGTCTCCGGGTTATGCTTATTGTATGTTCTTGGACAAATGCAATATTGTTAATACCGCGAAATAGCTTGTGAAAGGACACTTGTTATAGTTTAAGCTATGAAGCAAGTTGATGTATGCGCGTTCAAGGACAAGTCATTTCTCGAACCAAATGTAACTAAATAAATTACACGTGAGCAGTTTTTATAAAGTTTTTTTTTGAGATACGCTGAATTGATGTCAAAGCGGCAGACTCAAACGATATATAACGCACAAACAAATTTGTATCCGTACAATTAACTATAACAGACGTTTCATTGATGTTAGAAGCAAAATTATATGTAATGCTAAGGTAAAAGGAAACATGTATAAAGAAAAGCCACATGTCTTCATATTAATGTTATAAATATATAAGTAATCATAATTAAATCCAATTCACTTTTCTACCTGGCTCTTATTATTTTCATTGTACTTAAAAATGTTAACCAAATCAAATCATAAAATGATTAATTAGCTTTCTATGTGTCTCGCAGATGCAGAATGACACGCACAGGGATATTTTAGTTTCATTGGCACGCTACATGCCCTCGTTCAGACGATTGTGCACTCTTAATTGCGGTCATAAAATAGTTTATACTTAGCGACCGGAGCTAACGATGTGAACCACACGTAAATTGCCGTATGTGGAATTTGCCTAAGATACAATCATACTCTTATCCAGGGGGCAATTCGCTGAATCAAGTTTATAAATAGGGTTCATCGATGTAATCTTAATCGTTAAGCGGGTTGTCAAGTGTACATGGAAATGAACGTTTAAAAATACGCCACGATACGTTTACTAGTATAATACGTTGGAGAATAATTAAATAATTAAATAATAACATAATTTATGAGCCATCTGCATTGATAATGATATACAAATGATGATGTTCGTCCATTTTATGAAATGGTAACCAACACATTTGATTTCAAAATTGCGAACAAATACATATACAATATGAACATTGCCACAATTATGAAATGCAATCAGAGATGAACAAAATAACATATGCAACACATCTAAGGTGACCTATATAATACATTTAACCGAACATTTATTAACGAAAATATATAATGCATTATGTCCAACGATCACTGACATGTCAAAATCACCAACACTGCTTACATAATTTCACATGTTATTTGTTGAAGTTTTCTGTTTTTTTATTTTTACTCGTTTAAAGAGTATAATAATGAATTAATGCAAAGCTTGCAAATGCTTAATTGATTGTCAACCATGTTATTATGTAAACAATGTTTTAATCATAACTGAACACGATTGTTCGTGTATTATTGCAACACTGCAAAAACGATGTGTTGTTTTATCACCTTCCACGAAGTCGAAAAACAATATCATCAATAATATGTGAATAACACATGACAGNTATCACCTTCCACGAAGTCGAAAAACAATATCATCAATACTATGTGAATAACACATGACAGTAGACAGTGATTTGCGTTGTGTTTCAATATTTCAATTTATTGTACACGTGTACTTGAGATTACAAGTACAATTAGTTGTAATTTAAAGTTTTTATGCTATAAGTTTACCCCGGTGAGACGGGGTATGGTTTGAGATGTGTGCAAGCAATCAAAACGAGAAGTATAAACANATAAAAACATAGTTGACATTGCCGATCCTTGTTCGGAATATAATTCCAAGAATCTGGTTTCAAACACCCAGGGCAGGCAGCAGGAAGAGGACGACCATGACCTTCTTCTTGATCTGCTCCCCCACTGGACGATTACACTCCAGACCATGCATAACCAGCACCACAGGCACGAACAGCCCCGGGAGATGATGAGAAGAGGCGCCCGCGGATAGCATGGCCCAGGACGACAGACCGGCAAGCATGGCAGGAGCTAGACCGAGACGTCTCCGCTATATTGGAAACAACCCTCCATGGTCCAGCTGATCGGAATATAAGAGCAATGACGGGCCTAATCTATACTGAAAGTAAATAGAGGTTCGGCTTAGCTGAGAAGAAACCAGAGAAGCCAGCCCCTATAACCAGCAGAAGACAGAGGCTAATCAAACAGACCAGGAAGGAGCTTACAAGTGTAAAGAGGCATTATAGAAAAGCCAAGGAAGAAAAGAAAGTAGGACTCCAAAAGCTAAGAAGCACTCTACGAGAGAACTGACAACAACTACGTTGATACATCAATTCAGAAGGGTGGAGTTCCCGGATTTTCTGGATGCGTCGAGCATACCAGTGTTCTCAGCCAAGTGATCCGGGAAGCACGAGTGAACCATGATGACCTTACTGTAGTGTGGCTAGACCTCGACAACGCTTATGGATCGATACCCCACAAGTTGATTGCGAAGTCACTTGAACAGTATCATGTACCAGAACACGTTTATAACCTGGTAAAAGACAACTACAGAGGTATTAAGCTACGCTTTGCTGTGGGAGACCAGACAACAGCATGGCAAAGCTTGGAGAAAGGCATTGTAACAGGATGAACTATCTCTGTGGTCTTGTTTGTGATGGGTATGAATCCCATCATCAATGCGGCGAAGATAGAGACACGTGGTCCAAAAGCAGCAACAGGAATCTACCTACCTCCAGCTAAGGGATTCATGGCTGACCTCACTCTTACAATGAAGACCCACATTCAAGCAAGGTGGATGCTTTCGGCCCTAGAAGAGGCAGCAACTTGGTCCAGAATGAGGTTCAAAGCCAGGAAGTCCAGACCACTTGTTATCAGGAATGGCCAGCCTACCAAGAAATTCAATCTGACAGTACAAGGTGAGGATATACCATCGATATTGGACAGCCCCATTAAATGCCTTGGGAAGTGGTATGATGCGAAACTCTAAGATTGGAACAACATCAAGCGCATCAAGAACCAGCTCATTGAAGGACTGAAGCAGATTGACAGAAGCGGACTACCTGGCAAATTCAAGGCCTGGTTATTCCAGAAAGGACTTCTCCCACGACCGATGTGGCCACTGATGCTTTATCAGGTGGAAATAACAGCGGTGGAAGGACTAGTGAGAACGATCAGTAGGCATTTGCGAAAGTGGCTTGGCGTACCGCCTTGCCTCAGCAACATTGGGCTCTACGGACGATCGAATCAACTACAGCTCCCACTCAGTTCGTTGGTGGAGGAGTTCGAGGTGGCCAGGGCCAGACTTGTTATGACGCAGAAGGATTCAATGGATTACATGGTCCGAGGAGCAGGTGTTGAGACCAGGACTTGAAGAAAGTGGTTTGCTAGCAAGGCTGTAGCTCAAGCTGAGAGCCGTCTGCGACACAAAGACATCGTGGGAACATTGGCAGTGGAACAACAAGGTCTGGGCTCTGCAGAGTCGAGGAGCTGGAAGAAGGCGGACAGTAGGACAAGGAAGGAGATGGTCCAGATAGAGGTGCGTCTGGCCGAAGAAGAAGATCGAGGCATAAGG
>VMBQ01002612.1:0-78010 GCA_007657795.1 Dreissena rostriformis
ATGATTTCAAGCATGTGACATAATGATTGCATTCACACCATGCACTATTTACAGACATGTGCAAGATTCCCACCCAGTCCAGCAAGAACGAATGCTCAAGGGTTGGGCTTTGGAAGAACGAGTATGGCTCAGCCATGTTTATCACGTCGTGCATTGACGGGGAAATAAAAGGCTTCTACAGAAGCGCAGTTGGGCAGGCGACGTCCTACTACCCGTTGTCAGGGAGATACCTTGTTGCCACGGGTAACACGGTCATCATGGGATGGACCATCGCCTGGCAGAACCCTAGAGGGAACAGTCAGTCGTCGACGTCATGGTCCGCCATATCGTATACGGTTGACGTCATCGAGAGTCAGTGGCTTCTGACGTCATATTCGACGGAGCTTTGGAGAACCGTCATGAGCAATCGCGATCAGTTTATGAAAGAATGTTAGTTGACTCATTCACGAAAAAGATGTATCTTTCTTGATTGGACGTTCTATAAACACAAACCATGTCGTTTTAAATGACTTATTGGGCTACAACATATATTCGTCTTAGTAATTAGCATTTTTATGACTGATTTTCATTTTAAACGTTCTACAAAAATCTAGTGCAATACGATAATGGTATTCAAATTGTAATTTAATTTCATATGTATTGGCAATAAATCTTTAACGAGGTTTGAATTGTTTTCATTTAAAAGTACCCGATTATTTATGCGGGTGCCCAATAGTACTCGCCCTTGCTGTCGGTCTATCCTATGTTTGGTGTTTTTCTTTCATAACTTCAAATAGTTTAAGCTGTTAACTTTTATCATGTACAGATCTCTTTGAGAAGAAGCGCAGTGTACATAAATGCTTCTCTGGACTTAATTGTGTTTAGTTATTTCTGTTTGTTCATTATGTTTATACTGTGTGTTTTGCCTGGATGATAACACTATTATTATTGTAAAACAATGCTTCGGGTCGAATTAGACGATTAACGTTTCTTCACCCTTACATAATAATTACCTCCCTACGTTTTACTTATGCCAAGTTAAAAATATGGAATTGCTTCTTGTTTTTCACAAAGTAAGTTAATTATTTGTTGTTAGTGAGTTATTAAACATTGTTAAGACATTAAATATTTAAGGAATGTGTCTAGTAAACTCCTGCATATAAATTCGGTTCGTTTCTGTGGCACTGAAGGATAAATTCATGATCGGCAATCTCCGGAGAGTACGGGGGGAATCCGTTATCTTCATCAAACGCGAAGGGAAGGCGGTAAAGTCGGTAGTTTAATTTCCGAATCGTGCCTTTCGGTTTCGTTGGCTTGGTGGCGCTCTGTTCGCCAGTATATGAAGGCTTGCACATTGACAACTTGGTTACTGCTCTGGATGCGAGCGGGACAACATCTGAAGAAAAGGAACGTTAATCTAAATTATAAGGACCGAACTCTGGAGCATTTGGGTAATTACGTTCACTTCGAACGGTGCTCCCGGGCTGCAGAGTTTCTGTTGCTAGTAAAGAGGTCTCTAGAACGTTTGAGTCTACGAGAGAGTAACGGAAGCTTCACCGAGGGCTTGGTGAAGGGTTACAGCTTAATTGAAGCTGCAAGTAATTGAAAGAAGAAGCTTCGTGGAGGCCAAGTTCCCCTGTTCGTCGCGTGGTATATATTTGTGGCGACTCGATTATTTTAAGTTTTGAATAAAAAGGCATTCATCATGGGGAAAAATAATTATTTGAATTGTTATTTTGTTATTAGCCTTCCGAGGGCTTCGGAAGGCACATCGTGATTGTGAGGTCGCACACATAGCGCTCTTCGGGAAGTCGGTCTGGCGGTACACTATAAACACTTCAAACTTCATATGCAGAATTGTTTCACTGCAGAGTAGTACAGTCCACAAACAGTACTCTTTTGATTCTTCTGGAGTTTACGTTTTTGACAGCGTTGTTATATGTTTATGTTTCTTTCTTAAACGTAACAGCTTTTTAGCTTTTACATTACCGTGGTTGCGATATATCTCATTCAGTAAATGAGCAGCTTACACGAATCTCAACTTCGTACTTCAACATATTGGAGTTCTATCCAAATGTTGATACTTGTTTATACTTTGTTTCGCCTGGAACAACATTCTCATGAAGACGGTTTCATTTTATTAATAAGAGTTGCAGTTGTGATCGGCAATCGATCGTTACAAAGTCGTGATTAACAATGACCATAGACCAAAAGCAAGTAAAGTATAATACATGTACATGTAAATAATTGGAATGAAGGCGTATATGCAATCTTTAGATTCATATCTATGGGAAGTGTAGGGAGGAAGAACAATCCTAAAATACTGGTTTCATTGGTTTGTTTTTCATTGACATTTGGAAGTTCAGTTTAACACATTTCGTCGCGTCTTACACCGCTTTGTATTTAACAGGTACGTCTAAAGTGAATAAATTTCACTTTCTGAATAACACATGGCTATTAAAAATAAGTTAAGGGAAAATCGGTCCTGTAATGCATTTGTTGTCAGAACATTTGCTATTACTTTAAGAACTCCACTTCTAAATTAGAATCTACTTCAAATATGTTTATTTGTGCAACCAGTATTACTACATGTATATAAATAAGATAAATAGATATAAAGGTAAGCAATGAAAGTATCACACTAGAAAACACATGCACGTGGATGTATGTCTATGAACAATAATTAGGTTCATTCAATGTACAATAAACATACAGTCCATGCGTATACAAGTTCAAGACATAGTAACATATATAAAAGCATGAACATGTGATCAGTATTGAATTTCATAAGTTGTTAATAAAAGTATCAATACATGAATTATATACAACTATGTTGTAGAAACTTCATAAAACTGGCACATCAAGATACATGGATGATATTTATGGTCGGTTTGTTCTGACGCCCGTGTAAACGTACACACCCATTTCATAACCCAGTAGTGATTAGGCGATAAGATGAGAGGATTCAGTAAGGGTTAATGTCTATAATTATATTACTTTTGTTAACTTACAACTACATATATATTTGAAATTTTATAACAGTAGCATCCTGAATCGATGCTGAATATCATTAATATTCGTTCTTTAAAATACGCAATGTCCTTATTAAGCGTTTTTTTTAATGATATACAGTGTGTTTCTCCTCACCTCCAACACATATGTTTTGGTTCTATCATTATGGTATGTAGTTAACAATCAAATCAGATTGTCAAGTCCAAAGCATCAGGCACCACATGTGTATAATAAATACGGTCATGCGTAAAACGTCACATGGTAAATTATATATTAAAATGTTTAATCATGTCTTATAGCTCATGACGTTGGATTTCAAATATAACGGTCTTGCAACGCCTATTGTGTAGTTGACATCAGCTTTAACATCTGAAGGAAGTTGTTGAGCTCAATGGATACTTTTGTCCCAAAGTCCTTCAGACCTTTGTTCCATCAGAAAACGTATCATAAACAGGGTTTTCAACGAACTTAATTGTGTTCCGGTTGGACTCCGGGGTTGTGTTCACGTTGGCACCCATTTCAATGGTATCGTCAAGAACTTGCGTCTGGTCATCGCGTTCAAGTTGACGAGATCTATGTTATTTTAAAATAATTCATTATTTACAAAAGTAAATGATCTTAATAATAACATATCCATGTATGAGTTCATGGATAGTATTTAGTAAATCAGTAAACAACAAAAACAACAGGAAAATATATGAATGTAAGACAAAATGTGAATATACGCGTTTTATATAGCAATGTGAACCCGTTAGAAGAAATTCTGGTTAAATGACCATTTTTTTAACAATCGAAGCAGACAGTTCCAAAGTCTCACCTGTAACATCTGTAGCTGACGATGACAATAACGATAAGTAAGACAACTCCGACGACTGCACCGATAATTGGAACATAACCTGTAAAAACAAAGTGTTCCTTATTATTTTACGGAAAAAAGCTAAAGCAAACTTATAAAAGGAACGATAACAATGTTTTAAATTGGTAAAATATATGATATTATTTTTTATGATAACCAGAAATTGAAATAACGGATCAGATTTTTAATCGACATCTTTGTTAATTGTTGAAATCAATGTTTCAAATTAAAACAAAAATCTCGAAAAAAGAATAAGAAAATTAAAACAATACCAACAACATACCATTGGAATCTTTCTTCTTTTCAGTCTGAGAATTGCTTTCACCTTGTTGTAAGTTCATGGTAGCAGTTTTGAGAAACAATGTGTTTAAGGAAAGATATGACGTAGTAGTACTTGCTTGTAAACGCATTGAAGTTGTTGAAAGAATTGGTAAACACTTAAAACTTCCATTTGTATTTACACAAACAGATTCATTGTTGCAAGTGTCTGTTTGCAGACATTCATCAACATCATTATCACAACCATTTCCCGTCCAACTTTTGTGGCATTGACACTTTGCGCCTGAAATCGTCCCTATACACGTTCCATCGTTATAACATGTGACGGAACTACATTGATCAACATACGGGGTATATCTGCTTCCAGCGAAGGGGTGTGTACATTTGCAAGAAAAAGAACCAGGTACATTAATACATGTTGCACAGTTTTCACAAATATTTGAGGAAGATGCCTGCGTTTCTTGTTTTACTGATGTTGCAGACATGTTTTCGGTTGTCGAATTCATCGATTTAGGTGCGAAAGATGATATAAATGATATTGGTGTTGTATATGTGACCGGTGTAGTTGAAGTTGATGATGGTTTGGGTCTAGATGAATTAAACGTGGAATGAAAAGCTTCGGTTTTCGTATCTTTTTGCACTTATGTCGTCCCAATTGCCAAGGAAGTTGTTGTCTTAGTTTCTATTGAAGGTAAACGCATAGAAGTTGTTGAAAGAATTGGTAAACACTTAAAACTTCCATTTGTATTTACACAAACAGAATCATTGTTGCAAGTGTCTGTTTGAAGACATTCATCAACATCATTATCACAACCATTTCCCGTCCAACTTTTGTGGCATTGACACTTGGCGCCTGAAATTGACTCTATACACGTTCCATCGTTATAGCATGGGACGGTACTACATTGATCAACATACGTGGTACATCTGCTTCCAGTAAAGGAGTGTGTACATTTGCAAGAAAAAGAACCAGGTAAGTTAATACATGTTGCACCGTTTTCACAAATATGTGGGTGTTCACATTCATCAACATCGACCTCACATGTATTACCAGTCCAAGACGAAGGACAATGACAAAGAAATCCGTCACCGGTAAACTCGCATGTTTCACCATTTGCACACTGCTTGCATTCTTTAATATCTACATCACACAATTTTCCGGTCCAACCCGACGTACATGAACAGTTAAAGCTACCGTAAGAGTGCTGGCATGTTCCATTATTTGAACACGGAGATGACACGCATTCGTCTATATCTATTTCACACGTCTTCCCTGTCCACCATTTATGAGAGAGGCACTTAAAATTAAGATGCGCCTCTTCACATGTTCCATCATTATAACAAGTAACGGTGCTGCATTGATCAACATAGTCTGTACATGATTTGCCAGAGAAGTACTTGCTACATTCACATGAAAATGAACCAGGTGTGTTATGACATGTACCATTTTTTTCACAGATACCGTGTTGTTCACATTCATCAACATCTAATTCACATCTACCCCGTTTCCATCTTGCTGGGCAGTAACAAAGAAATCCGCCATCAAAATCTTTGCAAGTTCCACCATGAGCGCAATGCGGTTGTTGGCATTCATCGATATTAACCTCACAACGTTCACCTGTCCATCCTGATGTACAAGAGCAGTTTAAATCATCGTAACTATTAAAACACGTCCCATTATTTAAGCATGGTGATGACGAGCATTCGTCTATGTCTATTTCACACATTTTACCTGTCCATCCGTTGAGACAGAGACACCTATAATCAGAAGTGACATATTCACATGTTGCGCCATTAAAACACGTGACTGTTGTGCATGGATCAACAGAGTGTGTGCATGTCTTACCAGTTAAGTAATTGGTACACTCACATGAAAATGAACCAGGTGTGTTATGACATGTATCATTAGTTTCACAAATACCGTGTTGTTCACACTTATTTACATCTAATTCACATCTTTCCCCTTTCCATTCTAGTGGGCAGTTACACAAAAATCCGCCATCTAAATCGTTGCAAGTTCCACCATCAGCGCATTGCAGTTGTTGCCATTCATCGATATCAACTTCACACAGTTCACCCGTCCAGCGCGATGTACAAGAGCATTTACAATCATCATACATATTAAAACACGTTCCATTATTTAAGCAAGGTGATGACGAGCATTCGTCTATGTCTATTTCACACATTTTACCTGTCCATCCTTTAAGACAGAGACACCTATACTCAGAATGGACATCTTCACATGTTCCGCCATTTAAACACGTGACTGTTGTGCATGGATCAATATAGTGTGTGCATGTCTTACCAGTAAAGTACTTTGTACATTCACATGAAAATGAACCAACTGTGTTATTACAGGTACCGTTGTTTTCACAAATACCATCCTGTTCACACTCATTTGCATCTAATTCACACCTATCTCCTTTCCATTCTAGTGGGCATTTACACAAAAATCCGCCATCAAAATCTGTTCAATTTCCACCATTATTACATTGTGATTGATGGCATTCATCGATATTAACTTCGCAAAGTTGTCCTGTCCATCCCGATGCACAAGAGCAGTTAAAACCACCGGCATAGTTCAAACAAGTAGCATAATGCAAGCATGATGATGTAAAGCATTCGTTTATATCGCTTTCACATAATCTACCACTAAATCCCGTTTCAGCAAAGCACTGACAGTAGAAACTACCATTGGTATCGATGCAAAGACCACCATTTTTGCAAGGCTGAGTTAAACATTCATTTTCATCATGTTCACACCTTAAACCTATCCATCCTTTCAAACAATTACATACATAGCTGCCAAACGTGTTCATACACGAACTGTTATTATCACAGATATGATTGTCAGTTTCGCATTCATCGACGTCACGATCGCAAACATGTCCCTGAAATCCGTGAGGACAAGAACAGTTAAAGAAACCATTTGCATTCGAACAATTGCCGCCATGCAGACAAGGCATACAAGACATTCGTCCACATCACGCGCGCAATTCGATCCATCCCAACCAGAAAAGCATGTGCAATTATACCCGCCATCATAATTCTGGCGAATTCCATTGATACAAACGCCATTTCTTTCACACTCGTCGACGTCAGTGTTGCAGTTAACTCCGGTCCAGTTGTTTGGGCACATGCAGTCGTATCCACCCTGTCCGTTAGTACATACCCCATGATGCTTGCAGGGATTATGGACACAATCGTCAATATCCTCCGAGCAGTTCTTCCCTTTCCATCCTTTCCAACAATCACATATATAACTGCCATTGGTGTTTGTGCATGTCGAGTTATTGATACATACGTTTTGCTTACATTCATCAATATCTGATTCACAATCGACGCCTGTCCAACCGCGAAAACAACTGCACCGGTGACTAACTCCCTTGTGAATTGTGGCAGAGACCATTTCCATTACATTTCGATGTAACGTTACATTCATCAATATCTACATCACACACAAATCCTGTCCAGCCTCTGTGACACGCGCACGAAAAGTTTCCAGGAATATTTGAACATGTACCATTGTTATTGCAAGGCGTCGACATATTACATTCATTTATATCGGTTTCGCAACCAATACCTGTCCAGCCACTATAACACTCACAGGAATAGTTCCCAGGCATGTTCGAACATGTCCCTTGACCACTGCAACGCGTCGCGTTAGTACATTCATCAACATCTGTATTGCAAACCGTTCCAGTCCAACCAACGTTACACATACACGTGAAGTTTCCGGGCCCATTTGTACATACACCGTGTCCATTGCAGCGTGAAGATAGAAGACATTCATTCACATCCGTGTTACACTGTAATCCTTCCTATCCTAGTTGACAATCACAGGTGTAATTTCCATTTGTGTTAGTGCAATTTCCGTATACGCAAACTGTTGAATTTGAATCACATTCATCAATGTCTTTTTGGCAATGTTCACCCGACCATCCAGAAGGACACGAGCAACTATAATCACAATCAATGTTCATGCATATCCCACCATTTTTACAAAGATCTTTTATTTCGCATTCGTTCATATCTAGTTCACAGTTATCACCAATCCAACCTCTTCGACACATGCATTTGTAACTTCCTGGAGTGTTACTGCAATTACCATGGAGACAAATTTCATGTTGGGTACATTCGTCCATATCCTCGTCACAAAGTTTTCCTGTCCAAGCGGCATTGCATGAGCAATTAAAACCTCCTTGTAAATTCTCACATTTGCCTTGTCTGCTGCATGCTGAAATATTCAGGCATTCATCAATGTCTTCTGAGCAGTTGAAACCTTTCCACCCACTATCGCACTCGTTAATGTCCGCAGCGCAGTTTAGGCCTTTCCACCCACTATGACACAAACATGTGTAGGTTCCGTTAAGATTAGTACATTCCCCGTGCACGCACGGATTCGAGACATTTTCACACTCGTTAATGTCCGCAGCGCAGTTTAGGCCTTTCCACCCATTATGACACAAACATGTGTAGCTTCCGTTAAGATTAGTACATTCCCCGTGCACGCATGGATTCGAGCCATTTTCACACTCGTTAATGTCCACAGTGCAGTTTGGGCCTTTCCACCCACTATGACACAAACATGTGTAGCTTCCGTTAAGATTTGTACATTGGCCGTGCACGCACGGATTCGAGCCATTTTCACACTCGTTAATGTCCGCAGTGCAGTTTGGACCATTCCACCCACTATGACACAAACATGTGTAGCTTCCGTTAAGATTAGTGCATTCACCATGTATGCAAGGTTTCGAGCCATTTTCACACTCGTCAATGTCCACAGTGCAGTTTGGGCCTTTCCACCCACTATAACACAAACAAGTGACGCTTCCGTTAAGATTTACATCGCCCTTGTACGCAAGGATTTGAGCCATTTTCACACTCGTTAATGTCCACAGTGCAGTTTGGGCCTTTCCACCCACTATAACACAAACATGTGTAGCTTCCGTTAAGATTTGTACATCGCCCTTGCACGCAAGGATTTGAGCCATTTTCACACTCGTTAATGTCCGCGGTGCAGTTTGTGCCTTTCCACCCACTATAACACAAACATGTGTAGCTTCCGTTAAGATTTGTACATTGCCCCTGCACTCAAGGATTTGAGCCATTTTCACACTCGTTAATGTCCGCGGTGCAGTTTGTGCCTTTCCACCCACTATGACAGAAACATGTGTAGCTTCCGTTAAGATTAGTACATTCCCCGTGCACGCAAGGATTTGAGCCATTTTCACACTCGTTAATGTCCGCAGTGCAGTTTGGGCCTTTCCACCCACTATGACACAAACATGTGTAGCTTCCGTTAAGATTAGTACATTCCCCGTGCACGCACGGATTCGAGCCATTTCCACACTCGTTAATGTCCGCAGCGCAGTTTAGGCCTTTCCACCCACTATGACACAAACATGTGTAGCTTCCGTTAAGATTAGTACATTTCCCGTGCACGCACGGATTCGAGCCATTTTCACACTCGTTAATGTCCGCAGTGCAGTTTGGACCTTTCCAACCGTCATTACATTGACAAATGTAGCTCCCATTTGTATTTCTGCATGTCCCGTTTCCGCATATAATGGCTTTTAGCACGCACTCATCGATATCGAATCTGCAGCGATCATGCGGATCCCAACAAGGTTGGCAAACGCACTGAATTCTTTGATTCACGGTATAGCATGTACCTCCATTATGGCACGGTGTGTGTGCTCTGGCACAGATGTCCATTTCGTGATTACAACTTTGACCTTCAAAACCTGGACTGCAGGTACATTCATAACTTCCGTATTATAACATACACCATTTACACAGAATTTGGGTATGTTTGCCTCACTACATTCGTCAATATCACGAAGGCAACGACTATGTGGATACCAACCAGGAGGACAATCGCACAGAATAGTATCATTCACAAAATGGCAAGTGCCTCCATTTGCACATGTGCTATTAGAATCTACACATGGGTTAAGTTTTATATCACAATTTTTATGATATTTAAAGCACAGACATTCGTATCCATTCGATGTTGCAGTACATCGGCTATTGTTACCACACCCCACACCATCAATTGAACAAGGATCATCTTCCATCTCGCCATATTGCAACATGCTAACACATTCAAAACTTCCAAATGTGTTAAAACACGTTTTTCCATCGCAAATATTTTGATATTTAGAATCGCCGTTGCATTCATTAATGTCAACGCACTCATTTCCTGCAAAACCTGGCTTACATGTACAATTGAAGGAGCCCGGTATATTTGTACAGGATATGGTATTCACAGGTAATGCGAATTCGCATTCGTTGATGTCATAAGAACACGTGGAACCGACCCAGCCATTTGGGCACGCACAATAGAATGATCCGATTGTATTTGTGCACGTTGCACCATTTCGGCAAACTGAATTGTAAGAGCACTCGTCAATGTCCGCACATCCATGTTTCGCGACTGAAAAACCTGTTATTTAAAAAACAAAATGTTATCCGTATTAGCTTGATCCGCAAAAAGTACACTTACTTATTAATAATAAATGTATGTAAATGTTTACACAAACACACAACGTAAACAATAAAAACAAGACTCAATATATTAAACTAAGCGTGAAGTATATTCTGCCCGTGAACGTTCCATCCAATTATATTTTGCAACATTTAACCAAAAGAAAATAAGTGTATGGACGCATTATTAATAAATTACACGTAAATTAGCGAATGATTTTTTTTCTGCCATCGTGTATTTGATACATCCAAACTAAGATTATTATCATAAAACTGAGTCAAAGTAAATCATAAATGTTGCCAATGTTTAACTGCGACGTTAACGGTTGAGTGTGAAAATGAGACTTTTACCTGGAATACAAACTATGTTGCCGCTGTTACTACAGGTTGTGTTATTTTCAATCGAATACGACGCATCACAACTATGTTCACAGTGTTCACCGTACTTTTTATTTCCACACATTCCAAGAACTTCTACGTCTAACCTGTAAATATAAAGGAAAATTCAAGTCGGCATTAACACGGTTTAGGTTTTGAGTCATTTGTAATGTCTTGTATTGTATATGCGAGTGGTCACTCGCCTCGAATGAAATACCAGCAGATTATATGAGTTTATTAATGGCTTATTTGACAATCAATAAGCACTCGTTAAATTGAAAGGCTTTAGCGTTTTAATATTTCTTTACTAAATTTAATTTTTGAACGTTAATGGTCAAAAAGTGTCAATGTGTTTGGAACGTTAAATATAGTTTGTATAACACGGATTATTAAATTTTAATTAAAAAAAAAACTAATCTAGCACCGCACCTTACACCTGGTTTATTGTCAGGTACCAAACTATTTAATTTATCATCGTCATCTTTCATGCTTCGGTTAACAGCGATTCGGTTTACTTCCCAATTGAATTCCGGGTGATCTTAATAATCAACCGTCACGCCCAAGAACTGGTAAAACATATGTATGCAGATATAGATTATATTGCAACATTAAAAACTTGTTTTACTCATTGGAAAGAAGAGCCGTTTGACAATTTGTTTCAATAATCTTGTTCAATTGATTTTATGCACAACTTTCAAATGTTTAGATATAGATATGGATATTTGATGAAATTGAACAAACATAATTATCAGCATTTTAACTTAAGTATCACTATATTTATGTGCGTTTTTAATTATACATGGCAATTTTGGTGCTTTTTATCACAAAACGACATTTTTTAACTTGCGTCTTGAGTATCTCAAAACGTATGTCTGTTTGAGCAATGAAATGTTACAAACATATTTGCTTGGCGGATTTACGATTCTTGTGAGCAAAATTTATTGCTGCTAGAGTAATGAAAGTTTACAAAAATATTAAACACTATGTGAACCTGTGCCCTTTCGTCTTTTATAGTTTTGAGACAAAAGTGAAATGTGGGAGCAAACGGGTCCCTCGGACCTGCATATTTTAAAAGAATATCCATGTGTGTTTTAAACAATCGCACAACACGTATATACCTATATGTAAATTACCTTACCATGGGTATTACGCTAACGCTGGTGGCAAACAAAGGCCGTGGCATTTCTTGCATCAAAGTTCTGCGTGGCATTAGTTGACCGTTCACGAAAGATAATTGAATGGCGGTCTCCGGGCTAGAACACTGCCTGTGGATATATTTATAAGCCAACGAGGATATAGATCAAGGTCAATATTTGACAATAAACCAAATTTAATGTATTTTCATTTTTTTGCGAAACTTACTACCGATCTGTTTGATTTCAATTGTGTAAAATAATCTATATGTGAAAACATATTTAAATTATTAAACTAACTTAAAAAAGCCACAATTGATCTTAATTCACATACACATATCGCACGCTTTAAAATACATACATAATAAAACTGAACAATACATTATATGAATAAACCAACAATTTTTTATCTCCGAACATGATGTTTTACGAAGTGCATATAATTGAATGAAATGAAATTATATTTAATTGTCTTACACTGAAACACGTGATGCTTCATTTAAGGGTATGGCTTCATCAAGCACAGAGTATTACAAACTGTGGCCAGGTATTTAGTATTAAGTATCAGTTGTGCGAATGAAAAGGCTTGATGTTCCTCCCACTTCAGCAAATGGAATAATATAATAATAATAAATATGTTAAATAGGATCTTAACAGATGTTTAACGTTAGCTAACGTTGGTACGGTCCTACCCAACGTCAAAGCAGAAGTTAAGTCTGATCTCCACGCTGCAGTTGCCACAGCGTATATCGTCCATTGTGGCTACCCTGAATAGGACATTCGTCGTTGTTGGCTGAAAAATGCGTGTCGCACTGAATATTTTATGAAAAAGTTAACTTTAACATACGGACCGTACATTTTATTGTTACGAAAGAGAATAGCTATGTGTATTTATTAAACAATTAATAAATCATTTGCTGCTGATTTCACTGACATATAAACTGAACGAAATGTATAAAGCACTCCAAAACTGTTTTCTCTTCATTATTTATAATAAAATGAAATTGTTCTGGTTTCTATATGTACGATAATGTCCTCAGAATCACCAAAACACGAAATATTGTGTTGTTTTCTTTCATCAATATTTTTCATTAAAAAGCTGAATGAGCAACTTAAGTAAGAACACTGTTTTAGAAATTTGACTAAAACACTTATACTTTCAATTTTAATTTTGTTTTACCGAGACGCCCGAAGGAAGCCAATTCAACACAGGACTGGAGATGGACACTTCCTTGTCAGGGACGTGATAACGGTGGTGTAGCAACCAGTATACAACCTTCATGGGGCTGACTTGCCTGTAACTACAGCTGGCACCGAGTCGAACCGTTGCATGGAACGTCCAATTATGAAGGCTTGAAACCAAAATGAACAATTCATATATCCTAAATAGTAATGACGTTTTTTTTCTAAATAATTGAAAAGTCACGAGCATACGGACACCGTCGATACGCGTGTTTGGCGTCGAGAAAGGCACTTTGTTATACACTTTATAAATCCGTATTGACACTGCGAGATATTTAACGCTGTCACTTCCATTTACACTTAAACGTTTGTTTGCTTATTGGTGTGTAAAAGTCAGAATCTCATGACTAAAAGGGGTCGCCATCGAACATATTTTATATGGTGTATGCCTATGCACAATTGTGATGAAAAACCTAGCACAACATAATAATTTCTGATGTATAAGATTTGTGGGCACATGTACTTAAACTATCGATAAACTATGGTCATTGTCATATAATGCTGATAAACAACAACTACACGTCATCAAAAAACAAATATGTACATCATAATTAAGAAAAGAAACCCACAGCATTTAAAGATGGAAGAAATCTGGTTGCTGTGTTAAAGTATACATCACCGCCAGTGATGTTTTTAGCCAATTTGTAAAGATTAGGAAAGTATTTTGAAGTATCATTTGTAGACTTAAAAGCGGGGAAAATGTCAATGTACTAACGATGGTTGAAAGGAGAAGTCTTGTATGTCCAATAAAATATCTGTTGAGTTCTGACAAACCGTTCTGGTAAAGAAGTCATACAATATAATCGTGTACGCTCTGATATTCTTGTTTTGTGCGCCGGTGTTCTTCATTGAAAGCACAATGTCTGAAACATTTAAATATTGCATTTTCATTAAAAGTAACTGTCAACGAGAACAAGATTTAGTTTGTTGAAAATTCAAAAAATGTGATTGTTTTATAAAGATTCGACAAACATTCGATCTCAGATGGCTGCATGTTCCGAGATGGACCGTTTCAAAATAAATATGAATCGCTTATAAAAAGCACAATAAAAAAAAACACNAAAAAACAAACAATGAACAATGGAAAAAGCCAAAGCCACGAAAACTTGATAAACATTACAAATGATGAATATGCCTAAAGCCGTTTTCTCCTTATATGCATATTTACTATACCACTTGTCTTGATATTGTCTGATTAAAAGAAGCTCACCATTCTTGCTGAATTTATGAACAACCTGGTCACGATATGGGCATGTTCTATATCCATCGCATAGGCAGTTACAGTGTGGTCCGTAGTAACCTTCCATACACCAGACTCTTACGCCTATGGTCAAACTGGAAGTAAACACACACTAGTTTTCTGTTATAGACTTATCAATATAAAATTTTAATATAGCAAAAATCATAAGATCTATGTATTCAATATAGCAAAAACGAAACTTCGGAAACATTTTTAGAAGAGAATTATTCTTATTAATACCCGTTAGAAATGAGTTAATTGCAATTGAAGCAGTGCCTGTGCAATAAAGAATAACACATACAACACACACGCGTTAATAAATATTAACCACATAGCATGGTCAGGCAAATTAAAAAGCAATAACATATTTCGATTTAAATACGACGTATCTACTAAATGGTATTATTTTACCAGGACAACATAATAACAACTTTCTGAGGCATGAACAAATGTAGTAAATATATGTATCAGCTATAGAATTACAACAGAAACATGTAGTAAATAATTAAGACAATTTTCATAATAACGTTCGATTGTTGCATATATCAGTTATACTTTGGCTCTGGATTATGTACATACGAACATTACATTAAAATAAAACATAAGGAAACAAACATACGTGGTTTACCTGACAAGGGTCTCTTCGTCCACCATTGTATCCAATGTTATTTGTTTGGACAATGTGTATGCTTGGGCGATGTCTCGATTGAAATTTGTAGTAAAGGTGGATATTTCGTCATACGTGTTGTCAAGGTTTGTATTTTGAACTTCTATCTCAATTGTCATATTATCCTTAAAAATATAGCAACACAATAAAACAGGTTTAACGTTGAATGACAAAACCTGATTATGAAAACACACTTTACAAAAAATAGCAAAGCTGTGACAGTAAAATGACACGTTATGGCTACCTCTGTCCCGGTCGCCAATTGTCCTTGAACGGCCAATGTTCTGTTATATGAAGCTGCAAAGGTGTTCGTAAACAGAGGGGCCGTGGAGATTTGTGGACCAATGCAACTTCCGTCGTCGTTTCTATAACGGTTAATAAAACAAGTGTACCACTCTGACAAAATCGTATGATATTGGCCATAAAGCATTTAATTGTAATATATTTTTCGAAAGATGATGATTGCTTAACACGATATCAGAACAAACACAGTGGAATTAATTTATTGTATTTTATGATGAAACAAATGTTCTCTATAAAACTGTTTACTTGTTTTTTTAATCGACGAGGATTAATACAAATACTCCGCTGGTACCGACACCTTATACACAAATGAGCTTTCATAATAGTGTGTATGCCTCTTATATAACAGCAAATAAATAAAGTTGATTAAAGAATAAACATATGTGAATATTTCTTTATCAATGTGTTCATAACAATTGTCAGAGTGTTCATAACACTTATCAGCGTGTTCATAACAATTGTTAATTAAAGTACGAACACCAAATCGAAGATTAAAGTAATCGTACACGTGTTACCTTGACCATTGTGTCAAAACAGCTGTTTGAACGCTGGGAAAATAAATCAAAAGCATTTTAAACAAATGGTTAAATTTTAGAATTGACAGTAAACAAATAATTAAATAACGATGGATAGTATCTTTTTTTATAGGCACGGTAATTTGTTAAACCATTAAAAGTTTACTGTCGTAATATTTCAAATTAATTTGTCGTGTCTGCACGTTCGGATTACAGATTGTGAAAATGTGGAAGTCCATTTTGTTTCACTTCGCACTCTTTGGGGTTGATAACATTAAGAACGAAGACACATATTGAAACTACATTTTCGTTTATGAGTTGTAGTCATTTTGACAATTATTCATTAATTTACGATTTACAAACATTAAACGATCGAACAATTTGGAGAGTTTCTATTGCTTTCGTTAACATTTGTTTCAACACGTCTATCGATTATATATAATGCAAATAGTGCATTATATTTGTGATCTTTGCTTCAAGTTTTTAATCGGTCCGTTTAAGGAATATAATGAAAACGCCAACAAAATAAACATCTGTATATATATGAAATTACCTTGCCCAGCAGAACACAAAGGCGGTCATGCAAGGCATCGTGCATGGGGACCGAGGTGCCGTCGAACTCGGGTCGCAACATTTCCGGGCAGCATTGAGATCATTTCCGCTAAAAGAGGATGCGCGTGGGTTGTCGTACTGTAACACCTCCAACTCGAAGTTGACATGACCAGCAATTACCTTGTAAACATAGAGTGTTGTAAATAATAAATGATTTCTCTTCTGAAACAGATAATTTTCCGTTTATTTTGACTGGATACGAGTATTGACAATATATCTTTGCAGGCTTTTGTTTAACTAAAACTCATTCCATTTCTATTGATGGCGTATAAGATTGCTGAAATCGCTAATAACAAAGAATTTGATTAACTGTATCACGTGCTGTATTGTGTAAAATATGTTAATATTAAGTATACAAAAATATCATATTTAAAATG
Organism: Dreissena rostriformis; assembly: GCA_007657795.1. Taxonomy (NCBI): domain Eukaryota; kingdom Metazoa; phylum Mollusca; class Bivalvia; order Myida; family Dreissenidae; genus Dreissena; species Dreissena rostriformis. Next base: position 17,083 of record VMBQ01002612.1, read on the forward strand.
TATAGAAATGCCAATTGTACATTCACGCATTGTTATGTATAGGCAAATTCAATTGTTATATCCTAATTGTAGCAGAATAGGTATAAAACGTTTGAAAGGGTAACGTAAGATTGCTATGAAGGGGTAACGCAACATAGCTGGAAACACGCAACAAAAACTTATTATAAATAAAGCATCTCTCATCATTACTCATTCGATCATGAAATTGGAAAAAGCCAACTGTAACTTAATGTTTACTCAAATCCATATCTACCACTGCAGTGAATTGACTTAATACGATGTTGACGAACATTATAAATTACAGAACAGTACCTTTGTAGCCTTGAATGAAAGTATAAACATCACTTACACTGATTTCCACATCTTTTGTTTTGGTCGGTCAATATTACAATGATTTTATCTTTTAACACAATTAAAGTGTGATGTTATAATAACCATAAACACTTTTAAAAACAGGTTATACAATGTTCCGATTTCGATATCTTATCGATGGTATTTACAATAGTATCTATCTATTGTTCTAATTGTATTGTTCATAATGTTACACTGCAGGGTGGTGACACTGATTAAATACCATATCAAAACGCATCAACACCTGCGATGGGACAGCGTATGTATAGCCTCACGCAGTTCATTAAGCAGGGAAGAGATAGGGATCCCAAATATCACCAAATGAAAATCAAATCATATATGTACTCTTCTTATTTCGTGTACGTGTCGTTGCTATCGTTAAAAGTACTAAACAAAATTTGGGGATATGGTTTATAGTTGTTTCTATACATAAAAATCGGGTACATTTATTAAAGCCATTTCACTATCAAGTTAGTTGTGTGCCTACAATCTAGGTATAAAAACGAAATTTAGCAGATATCACCCACATACAAAAATCGGCTATTCTGCTTACAGTCCTTGAGGACTGAAAAGTACCAAAATTGAAACTGCACATTGATATGGTCTTCCGCATCCAGGTTCCACTTGTCAAACATATATAAAATAATTGCTCTCCAGAAACACACAAGCCATTACACATTTACGACTACACGGTGCAAAATTATAACAGTGTCGCCTGAATGTTCAGGTAAGTCTTATGAAGGTATTGGTACATATGTGGTACAAGCAAAGTTTGGTAGAGTCAATTTTTCCAATTTCTTGTGGACAGTCGATGTTGACAAGGCTCTTGGTTTATGTTTTTTAAGTCTCGCTAAATAAACTAATTTTCATTCAACCTTGATCTAGTATTTTATTTATTCCATCAATTCCGCATTTCTGACTTGATATTTAAAAAAAAACATTTGTAAAATGTAAGCACAATCACATATCAGACATCTTTAACATAACAAATAAAATGATGTACCTATATTTCGCGTGTTTTCGATGTTGCAACGAAATGAAAATACAGATTAGTTTATAAATCGGGGTATTATTTGGATAAACGCGCTTGATTATGAAAAACAATTTTATTTAGTCATGGTGGGTCACAGTATCTAAAACATTTATTGATAAATGGCTTTGTTTTCGAACAGTTTTTGAGAATAAAAGTGGTGATAAAAAAAAGGCAATTAAACATGCGATCAATGTTCACAGATGTTTAAAACTCACTGATAGGTTCGATAAGGAGCGTTTAATTGCACGGAATCAATTACATAACGCTTTACGGTGTTTTAATTTGAAGTCACAGTGACGTTTAGGCTGCCGAAATATTGGTATTCGGTACGTCAACATAGTGCCTTGTGCGATAAGTATGTCTTTCTTCGGGACCTTGACTATGACTATAACGCGCTCTAAGTCTTCATAAAACTGTTCAATCTCCACGTCTATGTAGTCTGATGTTGGTGCGTAGACCTGGAACATGGTGATATTGTTCGGTCTAACTAAGATAAAGGGCCAGTTGAACATTGGGATGACGCTGTCGACTAACTCCTTCTTAACGATGATAGCAACTCCATGGCGATGTATAAAATCCTCCTCGCTGACCCATAGCTTAGGCCTTTCGTCTGTTAATGTTTCTCCCAAGCCTAGAAACCTTACCTCGGCTAGTCCGATGATGTCACAGTGGACCTTCCATCACGCATTGAGTATACTTACGTTCAACATTCTGGTAGTTTACATCATTTAAATGGGGTGGAATTATCAATGAAGAATATTTCAACCGCGAATTTGAAAAAAAAACAACAAACTGTTTTTAATCAATAACAGGCGCCCTCGCCTGACATAGTCCAAGGCGCCTGAAACGTAAAGGTTTGACCAGACGCCTACCAAGATCGGTCATGGACAGTATGTAGATTTCTCTAAGGAGAGACCAACAACAGAGGTTTGGTACTCTTGAGTTCACAAGAATCCACCAACTCACCCTGGGCAACTAGATGCACCCACACAAACCGTCCAAAACAGCGACCTGGTATGCCCCAAAAGGGCAAGAACACAATCAGATCGATTCCATACTGGCGCCGCAACGGTTTAAGTCCAGGATAAACAAGGCGGCGAACACAAGAACGTTGTCTTGCGCAGACATCGTCAGTAACCCTGAGTTAGTGCTCACCGCTATCAAGCTGAAGTTGAAGAACAAACGCATCACCAAAAAACCTCGAATTAGATTTGACTTGGATGAACTTGAAAATCCAGATATTACATAGTTAGTTCAAGCACAGATAGGTGGCGCGTTTGCAGCCCTGATCATCCTAAACAATGGCATCGACACCAGCAAACAATATCAATGCTATCATGCTGTAATCGACCAAAGAAGTTATTGGGAGTGAGAGAAAGAAATTATACATAACGACCGAGATCATAGACCTCTCTGATAAAAGAAGAGAGCTGAGGCATGAGACTATATATATGTGGAACTTATAAACGGTAACGTAATGATTGTGTATGACATTAAAAACTTCAGCCGGGATTGACGGTCAAAACTTAATATTCTAATAACTTGTTATTTACATAACGGGTGATAACAGATATACGCATTTGCTTTAATCTGCCCAGGGTGTTAAGGTCAGGGGACTTTTGTAAGAATATTATAACGCTGCATAATGCAAAACCTCACAATACTGGTATACACAAAAGCAATAAGAGGTTTATGCGCCTCATTTAAAGAAAGACCGTACGTTTTGCAAATGTTGAAAAAAAAACACACAACCAAAAAACTATCGTAAAGGATAAAAATTGGTTTTAAAAATAAAATGTTACACATGTGCAAAGAAAGGGAAAAAAAATCAAATATAAATTAATTCATAGGGAAATTCACAGGTAGGGTACTCTAGTTTGCTTTCAACACTGGTACATCTTTGTTTTATTAAGAACACGTTTGTTGTGGTTTTCACAGCAAACACGTGACGTTCTTCTTGGTATGACACTCCCAATCGTACTACTTGTATCTGTTCCATAAGATTTGACAATTTTCGTTTCCGATTGGTTCATGTACGGCCCAGTTAGTCCATAACACTACCGTGGTATGACCATGTTTGGTAACCTATTCTAATTGGTTGTTTACAAGATTTCCTCCAATCCAAATACTTTTTCATTTATTGGCCTATTCTATCACAGCTTTGGATGACTCGAAATACACTTGACCTGGCGGTGTTTTACGCAAAATTGTCTTCTAAGTTTCTTATATTTTATTATATATTTTCTTATATTTTCGAATGCATTGTTATAGCCCTCGGTGTTTGTATTAAAAAATATATCAGGACACAAGCTGCCAATTTTTCTGGGTGACGTCATAAACCAATCAACGACAGTCATTCATGCACTGACGTATACATGACGTCACATCCGTTACTGGTCTCAACGTCTTGAATCGTTTCACTAAATATGTTTCCACATTTCAAAATGCAAAAAGCCGTTACAAGTATAATATTTACATTTCATATTATTCGTCGAGACGACCATAAACCAGAAACCAAAATTGATTAAATTTCAATTATATTATTTCATGCGTTCGTACAAGAAGTGTATGTACATCGAACGGCCAGGTAAAGTGCTAACGTCTGAGCCGAACACAGTTAAATATCCGGCCACTCATACATAAATGATGTTGTTGTTACATGGGAAGACCTATTTGTATCATTAACTTGGAGACTGAGGAGAATTAGGAAGCAATTCCTAAAATAGGTACACTTTTGTGTATGATGGTGTGTCTATGTTATGCCAACTCTGCGTCAGATCAGCATTTTCACCATTGTAAGAAAACATCGTGGATTTTACAGTGAAACGGTTGTTTTTAATGTTCAAATGTTTATGATTTAAATACAATTCGCTTGTTTTGTGACTTTCTTGCGATTGTGTAATAAAACCATACAATTTCCCATGAATTTTATGAAGTATTTCGTAGACTACTATCGGGAGAGACAAAGGATTTATGATCATTCAGCAATTTGCACGATCCGTCCATTCATGTCCTACACACTTGGGGCAATAAACAGAAAACGTCGAGAACAAAGATATGAAATCTATTGTATCAACTTAATACAAATGCAAACAAAAACTTACAAGGACATGCCATAAAAGCAACTGACGGGAACTGACGTTTGATGTAATTGAACGGTTAAAGAATATAACAGATATACTTTATACATGTTAGAACTATTCTTAAGTCAATCTCATTAACATTAGACTCATAGTTTGCACACTGAACTAACAGATCTGAGTGCGACAAGAAGAACGTCACAAGAAGTTTGATGATGAGTCGGCCAAACGAGCATTGGTTTCATGGTTTTGAAAGTGAAAATGAAACAAGCTGTGATTCCAAACTGTACAAAACAGACGCGTAATGGCTACCCTTTAAACAGTTTAGTGTAACTGTGTTGTATATACGCCGAAAAACAGTCATTTGTGGTATAATTCTTCAACGGCATATTCATTAAGAAAATAATAAATAGGATCTTGGATAATAAAGTAATTTATATTAAGTTTCTCGAAAGGACATACATATATTAATATTGTGTGTATCTTCCAGATGATTGAGAAAAAAGTCAAACGTGCAGTGAACAGAGATCTTCCTGTCGAAACAACGTGACCAATAGATTCGTGCATGTACGGTCCTCTATAAATTTTTACAACTTTTCAGTGCGTATCTAATTAATTGTCATGGAACCAATACAATAACTGAATATTCATAAAGTCTTCAAAAGCGGACCAACAGTCATAATTTAGCTGAGTAAACTGCATTGATATTTAAATTGTTTTAAATTAAAAAACGAACAAGCAACATTTGTCTGCACTTGATTCTAAACGAAACAGTAATATAGAAAGTCTTTATACAAATCACTCATCGCCTTGAGCCCTCTTTGCCCATTACATGGTCGTTTTATGGCTATTATTGGGAAGCCGGGGATATTGGCCGTCGATACTTGTCACGCCCATCCGAAAACGCATGATTGTTACATTTGCCTGTAAACAATCGTTGGAAGCATCACACCATTAATATGTTAAAATATGTCACTGTTCAAATAACCTGCACCCATTAGAAACGATTTTGTTTAAAGTTACAACAACTATTTAAGAATTTTAAAAATTCGGATTCATATTGGTTAACTTATGAAGTTTCCGATTTTTTTTTTCAAGTTTTAAAGAGAAATAAACTAAATTGCTATTCATTAGAAAAACATGGCACATGCAATGCCACGATATTAGAGTATTATTAAATATGCACGCTCCTGGGGTTGATTTTAACGATACCTTTTAAAAAGCCATGACATTCTACTAAGACATTCCAGTCGCAAATGTCACCTATGAAGATGTAGCGCATGTGAGCATGTTCTATCTTATTCAAAACATAACAATACATCAAATTGTCCGTACAAGGGTGCATGAACGTTATCAATTCACTTATTTCTGATAGATGTATATAAGGCATAATAAGATATCATTCATCCTTTATTATTTCGAATTGTGTGCATGTTGAACATTTGTCCAATATACCGTGGGTCAACTTACCCACAACGACAATAAGTATGACGTCAACGATCAGACACAACAAGAGACCGTTAGAATGTATGTGTGTTGCAAAGTCGTGTAATATGGTTTGTTATGAAAAATAAAGCTAAATGTTTGTTTGAAATTGTGTTAAGTAATTTTCTAATTCCATAACTATCAAACTGATTTATGAGGGTACGGGCAGTGAAGAAGTGACAGAGAAGTCTAATTCTGTTTTTGACACATTAATTATTTAAACGTGCTTTCTTTCCAAGTGATTGTGGTATAGAAATATCTAACAATGCGTCGTCAAACACTTGATTGTATATGCAAATTATGTTCAGTCGCATTGTTCTAAGATACACAAAGGCAATACGACATCGTGTATTTTGCTGTTCTTCTGCGTTGTTATCGTGAGGTCGTATTATTGATGTTTTGGTTTATGAATCAAATCGCCCTTGTTTGTGTTTATGTTTCTGTTGTTGCCTGTGTACTCGTTGCTTGTGTTTGTGTCGTTTAAGTCGTATTTTTTGTTCGTCTGATTGTTATGTCAAAATTGTTGCATGTGTAGTTGCTTTTGTGTGTTCGTGTTTAGGAATCTTTCATAAGTTTTATTTTTCTTCTTCATGTTGTTTGTTTTATTGTTTATGTAAACGTTCGTATCGTTTTTTAATTGCTATTATTGACGATGTTAATATAGATGTCATTTTAAATATTTGATTGGTTTATAGTGGATGATGAAGATGCTTTTGTTGTGAAAAGTATGATTATGGAAGCGTCAAATACCTTCCTGGTTCCTAAAATATAAGATTAAAGGCTAGCTTTTATCTTGCCAAAATGTCATAAAAGAAGTCAGTTTTCTTTTGCTACGAGACCATAACTCAAACTAGTACACGGACATATTTTCGTTATACACAAACTAGAGAAAAACTGTAATGAGAAAATCTCATATAGCTTAGTTTATAAAATTGAAATGATGTATTAACATCATAAATGCTATACAACAAGATACACACAAATAATGATAACACTGAACAAGTCCGTAAAGCCGTGAATAATCACATGATAAGAATATCGAGAAGTAATTTAATGGGCCGTCATCACATCTTCCATCAAACTTTATATGCACTTAGGTCATTGTGCAATCGGCGGTCAATAAACACGTTGATTATGTGTTCATTTGAACGAGTGCATTTAAAATCAGAACACAATGTTGAACGCTCTTCTTTAAAGCACTAACCTTTTATTATGAAAAATGCATGTGCACCAAACATAGACAATGTGCTATAGATCTATAACTGAAAAGTAAATGTCCATGCATGTACAGAACTGTAAATAGCCTAAAAACGTTATTTCAGGAATGTATAAAAAAAAACACAACAATTTAGCATGGGTAACGTGTAAATATTTATTGTTTAACAAACAATAATTTTAAAGAGTGAGTGAGAAACGATGCCTCAATCAAAAGGTTAATGAAAATCAATAAACACTTGCTTTTTCTCACCATAAACAACATGCAAGATATTGTGTGGATCAAAGTTACTTAAAACTAGTTTGGACTATTAAATTGTGTAACTGTTTATCACCGTGAAAATCGGTGTGAAATGTAAATTCACAAAATGCACTGTCTTCAACATAAAATCACTTTATGGAAGCATATGTGTACTAATTTTCTTTCAGAACAACAATAAGAAAGCGTTGGAAATAACGACGCATCGAATCGTCATATGTATAATTGTATTATAACAGTACACAAGAAATATTCGTTTCTGTTTGGTTCATTTTTGACCCCAGTGATTTAATGTCACGTCCGTGTTATGGTTATCTTTGGTGACCCATGTGTCATGGTATATTTTCATCTGATACATAAAGTTAATGAAAATAATCGCCCTTTGTAAGACAGCGTTAAGAGCTCTTAATTTCATTCGAGTTTAAATACAGTTAGTCTAGCCTCTAGGCGAACATAATGTTTATGGTAAGGTAGCACTTTGTAAAATTCACTGCATAAATGCAATATTAATTTGAAGCTTTTTTTTCTGCACAATATAAACATAGCAATTATTAAACATATACTTATGTAATGAATATATTCAGAAGCAGACGCCGATAAAAAGGAAACAATAACAAATGATTGCTTTCTTATAATTTCAAACATTGACCCATTTCAGTCTCATCAATTAACAAGTAAATATACAAGTGACGAGCTACAAACGTTTAATAGGAAACTTAACATGTATGAAAGTTATGGAAATAAGTGTATTGTAAAGGATATATTTAGAACCCTAGAAACACGCATGCGGCGTACCGTATACAAATGTACTATTTAATTTCGCATTATGTACAGAATTTAAATTCTTTAAAAAGGAAACATAGAGTAAATTTGCCTAAACGTAAAAACATCTATTTACATTGAAACATCCAATTAAGACGCATTCACTGGTCAAAATTCAAGATAGCATGTTCAAAGCAAAGGTAGTTACAAAGAATATCTACATATAACGCAAAAGGTATGCGAAGTCAACAAAAGCATTTAATATGCTAAAAACAAGATTGAAATGCACTGTAATTCGTAAGCCCTTCCATATTTTTCATTACAATTTCATTTTTTAACCTGAAATATTACGCTTACGTTTAATATTTAGTTCTGTTTTATTGCTACCAACTGTATAGTTTTTAAATTGCATTCCTTGTATTTCTGGTCAACCGTGTATGGTGGTTTATTCTTTCACATTTGTACAGTGAAGAATCTCAAAGCATGCAGGCAAAATTTTTATTACCATTGCAAGAAACGTCATCGTACTGGTATTTCGTCCATAACTGCACACAATAGCCCGCATACCCATTAGGTTCACCAGAAGCCCACTTAGCCCATGTCATCTTAATGTTTGGACCACCTTTAGTGGCCCATTCCCATTGGCCGCTTCCACGTGTTCCTCCGATCCAAATGTCTGATCTTATATCGGCCTCTTGTAGGGCAGTTTTCAAGGATTTGTACTCTTCATCGTTGTTAATAACGGCAAGACCTTTGTGATTTTTTTCGCAAAATTCTCTGGCTTCCTTCCAACTTCGTTTCAATGTGTACCCAACGTAACCAATGGATTTTCTCAAGGGACAAACCTAGAAAAATATTAACAGACACGTTCTTATGTCAGTAAACATAGCTCAATATAACCATTTAATTTTCGACCATTAAATAAATAAACAAACAGCTTTCACTCTTTGACGATTCCCCGTTGTACTTCAAGCTGTTGCTATGATTATGCGAAAAAACTAACACATTGCAGAAAATACTTATATCAATAAACTTGTTAAACTTACTATTCGCATTAATCTAGCATTTTCTCGTTATGTGTGTGATTACCATTGCTAGTAGAGTAATATTTACACATGGTTCATGGGTTATTTTTATACAAAACATGTTCAGACAAAGAAAATTTAAATACATTCTCTTACAAAGACTTAGTTTAAAGTGAAATAAACTTTATTATCGTGTTTACAAATAATATTAATTAAAAATACTCTGTAAAAATAAATGATACGGCTTTCGGCTGAAACAGTTTTGTCAATACATATATAATATGGAATATATATAGAATTTTTTAATAAGTTTTTTTAAAGTTGTTAACGATACCTTTTCATACGCCAATGCATTTTTCTCAGGGATGTCTGTCGAAAATATTACCAATGAGCATAAAGTGCAAGTTCTTTCTCATTCGTTATACAACAATCCATGACACTCGTCCGTGCAATGTCTCATGCAAGTTGTCATGTCCGTTTTTCTGACAGTTGTTAGCAATGCACGACAAGACAGGTCCTTCCTCATTTCGAATCTTGTGCATGTCGAGCAAGTTCCCTGTACACCGTTGGTCAACTGACCCACAAAGATAAAACGTATGAAGTCAACAATCAGATATTTCAAACAAAATTTAACATCCATGTTTGGTGCAAACTATTCAACAGTGCAACTTCTTCTCTCAAAAATCCTCGGGAGAAGTGATTCCAACCAACTGATATTCATAATACATAGGGAAAATAATAGCTGCTTTAATATTTATGTTTGCCTACTAGTATAACCGTGTGCTGTGATCTGGCATGCTTGCATCTATAAATTACAAAAAGTCGTTAGTGCGTACCAAATGAGCTGTTATGGAACACATACACTTACTAAATATTCATAAAGTCTGTATTGTAATTATTCACATCCATGAGTGCTTTTGTGTTCGTATCTATTGTGCATTTACTTTATGATCTTTGTTGTTTTTCAAGCTACAAATCGAATAATACGGTTATACAATTTCTAGTTTAAATTATGATTGATTGATAACATTCACTTGTTTAACTTGATAATGTATGGAAATTGCCCTGTAAAATACGATATAAATAGTTCAGTTATTTTCCATCGTAATGGCATGTGTAAATATTAAATGATGGAATATTTGTTGGAATTGCATTTTTTCCACTTATTTTAATACTGATCTGCAAAATTGAAAGTGCGTCATCTATTACGCAGTGTTTTGTTGAAATTAGTTACCGTTTCAAAGCTGCTATTGTAAGTGCATCTCTACATTCCTGAACTCTAGTGTAAGTGCTATCCTTGAAAGTAACAAATTATGGTAATATGCGCAAAACATGGAGAGAAAAAATGAATCATAGAACCTTCAACATTTAAGGAAACCAAATAAGAATTACGTGTTTAGCCTGTTGATCATTATGATTATGTATGGACTGAACAATTAAAAAACACCTAATTTTGTCAATCACGGTATAATATTTGTTTGCTTGTAGCTTGGCTATTTAAAGTAAATGTAAGCTTTCCATCTCACCATGTTGCAAACATCTGATTCTTTTGTCCCCACTTTATGAGGGGGGCATATAGAGTCCCTCTTGTTTTACCGTCTGCCCAACTTGTTTGTGTTGTACCTAACTCAAAAAGTGTTTGTGCTAGAGAGATGAAACTTTGCAAATATATTAACCACCATATGAACTTGGGCACCTCCATATTTTGGTTCTAAATTTGTTAACATAATCGGAGTTGTTGGCCCTTGTTCATATTTGTTTCCGTTTAAACTTGTGCTGCAGGCAATTCCAAAAGTATTGCTAACAGAGCTGAAACTTTATATGCATAGTCACCACTATATGAACTTGTGCATCTCCATTTTTTGATAAGCAGCATTTGACACAACTGGCCCCTTTTTAAATGAAAAATTACATTTGTTCACTTGTGTAGCGTATAGCTCAAAACGTTATTAACCTTTAAATCAGCTTTTGAAGTTGCGAACCTCCATAGTTTTGTTCATTTTTTGTGAGAATGGAAGTTTTTTAATCAAAGCAGAATGTAGGGGCATCAGTGTCATAAGGACACATTTCTAGTTTATCAAAGGTCGTATAACTTTAAAATCACAAAAGTTATAATCATGAAATTTAGAATATACCTTCGTCATCAACTGGTGCATTAATTTAATGGAAGCTTAATAGTAGATGTTATAAAAAAATGTATTTTAGTCTCTAATATGAAGCTTTATAACTAGACAACCAGGTTTTAAGAGAGCACATAGTGTCTGTTATGTTATTCAAACGGGGCATGTCCTTTGCATAAAGTGTCATCCTAGATGACCGTGTGCAGTCTGCACATGTTTAACTGCTGGGGAAAACACATTTTGATTTAATGGTGTTTTTACTGTTTCAAATATGTCTCTTCTGAACCTTAATTGACTGTGGGCTTGATGTCCATACCGAAATGGGGAAGACAGTATGCTTGGAAATCAAACCAGATTTTCCTGAGACACGCCTAATATATACTTATCTATATGGTTGCCTGGTGTTCACTAAATGTACAGTTGTAATTCATGCAGAGTATGCACTTTGATATGTGAAATGAGCCTAGTTCCGTTCATTTATTAAGTTTCATTCATTATAAATAGATGTTGTCAGTTTTTTTTTCAATTTGCATATTGAAGTATATTAAAAGTTGTCCAAAAAGGGTTGTTTGAGTTTGCTATGCTTATTTTTACGTTACGTTTTAAATTACATTCCAATTAATGTTTAAATGGGCATAAATCGGATAATGCACAAATCTTCATTTCAGATTGACTAGTCCTCCCGGATTGTTTTAGCACATGAAGCATGAAGTGTTTATAGTGAACAACTGTGGTGACATGCTGTCTGGCATCTGTCCTTGCGTGTCATGTGTCATGGATCCTTAACAATTGGCAAACAAAATTCCCTCTTAAAAAACTGGGATTATTTTCACCAAACTAACTACACTTATTCTAGGGCAATTCTCTTTCAAAGTCGTTAAAATCGTTCTAGGCTGCTTATGTGGAGGTAACTAGACATACATTTTTGTAAGTGCAAATAAAAAATCTTGAACATTTTCAAAAAAAATAATATCCACATGGGTTCAATACTGGACACACCCAAGGGATCAAATGGTAACTACACTGGGAGACTTTAAAAATGCTCCAGTTTTAAAAATAACGAAATGGTAAAGTATTCGTTCTTCTATTTGAATGATATTTGGCAATACTGAGCATTTTCTCTGAAATGACAAAGCCTAAAGGTATTAAAATGTTTGTGTGTCAGAACAACTCCAGTAACGCCCGGAAGCATGTGAGTTTGGCTGGGATCACCATACGGAACATGTGGGGTTTCCTCTGGGTACTCTGACTTCCTCTACAACACAAGACCACACCAAAAATGAAAATCTTTCAGCAACAACTAAAAAAGAAACTTTGGGAGTTGACTGCTATGAGAATAAAACGCTGTCTTGCAAGTGCATGGACTTTAGATGTAAAGATAACCCCAATTAAGTTAAACTTCGTTGTTCTTTGTTTGACAAATTAAAAAATAAAATAAAAGAAATATTAAACTGGTACGTATAAGAATCAATACAAAAAACTGGAAGTGAACAGGGGACACTACTCGTGATTACTCAAGGCAAGTTACCTAGTTTTGAGAAAGGCCTATACATTGTTCATGCATCATCTATAGAGTTATATGCCTGAATTAATGTTCAGTGTTTGATAGTGGTTCAGTTTCCTATTGGCCGTGTAGGTCCATGCCTACACTTTGCACTAGAAAATCGAATATTATAACAAAGCCACATTTGTCGTTGTCGGCTCAGGTAATACTTATAAGTACCACAGGCAGTGCCGGATAAAGCACCTTGGAGGCCAATAGGTAGTACAACTTTTGGGGCTCACGCCCAAGGCTCCTAGCAGGCCTACTAGAACGACAGCGCCCAGTCAATTTCACTCGTTAAAATTAGCCTACAAGTGCCTAGGCTTGAAAGACATAAAATGTGGCATGTCTTTTTATTGGAATATAAACATGTCATTATAATACCGTAATGCCAAAACTCCAGTCTGAGACCCCCAACGAGCATCTTGAAAACGAAATCACCAGCAAAATAATACCGTTTTGCAAATAATAAATGATTGTCACTTGGTAAGACAATTTCAATCCTTTAATTGGAACACAACATTGATATAAAATAATTGGCTTCGTCAAGTCATACGATTAGGCTACGTAAGTAAACAAATATTTCGTCACGGTATCATGGAGTCTTGAGGCCCCTAAAAGTCGCAGGGCTCACGCAAAACCAACAAAGTCAGCGGCTACGCCGCGGACAGATTCTTCTGTTTGCGAGGTTTCGCCGCGTCCGCAACGAGTATTCGCTCGGCATATTGCCGAGGCACTCGGCGATAATTCGCGGAGTCACGCGGCAACTGTTTCTGGCTCGGTATCGATTCGCGGAATAACGCCGCGTCTTTACACGCGGTGATTCGCGGAGTAGAAATATTTACAAAAATTGATTGTATACTATAACAAATGTTAAATAATTTTCAAATTAACGACATTTTCAAACAGAAATATATAATAAGCTGATATGTTTACTTCTGCGCGATTGTGTTAATATTCCGTAGGCTTCTCTGCATACTTCATATCACCATCGGATGTCATCTGTCAAAACAATGATAATCCCGTATATGCCCGATTTCCATTTTTAAAATCAAATTCTGGTAAATATTGACTGTATCCGAGCGTCGTGTACAGTTCATGTTCTGTTACAAATTCTAGCCAAAAATAAATACATTTAGTGCACATGCACATTATTTCGTGAACTGCTTTGTCCTGTTGAAAAGCGCGCGAAAATTGGCTTTTTTTCTTTATTTGTAAATAAAAACTTCGTAGCGCAGACAACATTGGGATCATTTTATTTTTATTAAAAGTCTCGCAATTGATTTCAACTAAAGTACCGACGTATCTCGCGAATTATTTGGCATTGCCATTTCCTCTAAATAAAATTAAAAAAAAACAAACAAACACGCTGCATCGTTATCGATACGCTCTTTTAGTTCGTTCGTTATTGAAATCATTATTGTTCTGTATACTGATTGCACAACAAGCATCGTGTACAGTTCATATTCTTTTGCAACGACCAATAAAAAACTTATTTTATATTTTGAGTTCATGCAACATGTACAAGTCATTTTCTGGAAATCGAGAAAAAGTGAAAGTAAATTGTGTGAAAATAAACCATTTATTTGCATTTAAATTGTCAAAATTATTAATAGTTTGTGTCGTCTGTGTATGTTGGTTTGGTTCTCATTTGTTTTTAGCAATTCGTTTGAAAATAAATATCGTTATTTTATATGTTTCAAGCAAGTCTCGTTTCCAAGATCATATTCGGGAATTAACTGTGTGAACTACTTCCATAAGTTTACTGACCTATAAAATCATTGTTTTGACAGATGATACGTGCTTATCTAAAGTTTGGTGTCGTAATACACTGGATATTGGATATTCGGGGCTTGATTTGGACAATAAAACAAAGACGCAGTCGGGGATTTTAAGTAGAACTTTTGTACTGATCAACATTTTAATTACCGGTAATAGTGCACGTGCTTATCTTACATTTAGGGATCAAAAACACGGGTTGAAGCCACTTTGTGCTTGATTGGGCCATAAAACACAATCTCGATGGCTATTTTCAGTAGCATACGTGTTCAGAAACTAACAAGATTGAGTAATAAAGCACAGAGATTATGATCTGAAAACTGCATGGAGTCTGATATACATATGGGGGTGAAATACATGTTGAAATTTGGAAAAGGAGACATTCCTATTATAGCTGCTTACAAATGGAATTAATTGTGTCACAAAAAGATAAAAACGTGCATTTTATATCTACAAACATCTATGTTATCAGACCACATCTGGCGTTGAAATTTTGGCTATTTCTATATAAAACACTGATTTATTTATTTTTTAACTTTATTTTACAAAATATTGTACGAAATTTTTGTTGATTTTGAGTAGTCAAGGGGTTTTAAAACGCTTTACGTGTCGAAACAATGTTTTGATAATATTATGCATGAAAAGCACACTTTTCAAGAGGATTACACTTGATTGCCATCATCAGTCTCGTAAGTAACTGTCCACGATTTTAACGTGGAGGTGTACACTGTGGGGACCGATTAGTATGGTGGGAAAACAAACGCATCTTATACCCCGAAAAATACGATAATAAGATTGTTCGCCGAGTGACTCGGCGTCATATCATCAATTTCCTCGGCATCATGCCGCGTGCCGCGGCAGTGAGATGCGGAGTTCCTCCGCGAACAGACGCGGCGACTCGGCGAACAGATGGTCGATGCCGATTCGACTCCGCGTAATGCGGAATTTGTTGGTTTTGCGTGAGCTGTACTGTAAACTACCATAAACCCCGTGTACGGAAAATACACTTAAAGGCACCCGGCCATACTCCGTGGTAGGTTTTTATACTGTATATTTTCAATACACCGGGTACGTTGTGGTATGCTTAAGGGCACCCGGGGTGGTTTTACGTAGTACCTGAGCCGACCATGACCAATCGTGGTATACTATTAGACAGTCCGCATTTAATATTTTTCACCCTATAATTCAATCCTGAAAATGTGGTACACGTTATTCATTGTACCAGTCGCTTCAGACTATACTAAAGTGTTTCCCGTTGAAAATCGTGTACGCGTTCTGCAGATTTGTACCAGCAATGTTTATGGTGCTCTTGAAAAGTCTTGAGTTATTAACAAAAACACCCTTTTATTTAATTGAAAATGGAGTTTTATTGACAAGCGGAAACTGCATTTATTCGGGCTGTTTAAAGAGTCATTGACCCATACCGACAACTTATTTTATGTTTGAAAAATGGTAAGAGACATACATGTTGCATAAAAGACACACCTTCACCACAAAGTTATCATTTCTGGCAAAAATAGTATGGCTTGAAAAACGATTAAGTCACATTATGTACGGACAAACTTTATTTTGGCAAGTTTTGACATTTTCCTTTGAGTCGTCTCATATAATAGTTTATTTGTTGCAAATTTCTTTACAAAGTGACAAAGCATTCGTCCGGACGAGTTTGCGGACCGTACGGACGGACAGGCGCATTGCTTAATGACACTTTTTATGAGGGCATTAAACATACCTTATCTTAACCTCGCTCTGTGAAAAGACAGTTTAATGCATTTACGTAAAGAGTCGTCCCAGATTAGCCTGTGAAGTCCGCACAGGCTAATCCGGGACGACACTTTCCGCCTAAACTGGATTTTCGCTAACTAAAGACTTCCTTCAAACGAAAAATACCATAAAAGCGGAAAGTGTCGTCCCTGATTAGCCTGTGCGGATTGCACATGCTAATCTGGGACGACACTTTACGCACATGCATAAAACCCCCTTTTCACAGAGCGAAGCTCATTTGTTTTTTAATGATAATCCTTTCAACGCAACTGTTCAAACTTGTTTATTATCCATAGAAACAGCTTTCAATGATGAAAACCAATGAAATATTCATAGTATTCAAATTGCGTCGGTTAAACAGAAATCGAAAGAGTGTTTTCACTACAGAGTGGTTTTTATGTAGATACCGCGCCATTTCAATATTTCAACAATAGACCCGCGATTGCTATTAAGTACACATTTCATTATTAATAATGTTTACCCTTTTGAATACCGGATAATAGCTTAAACATGTTGTAACAAATACATTTTTCCTTTTTTTTTCTAAAAGCACGGTTCTTTTGCATTAAATTATGGTAAACATGTGTGCATGACGAGATTTATTGAAATTATATTGACACAAGCCGAGCGGTAGCTGTGATTTTTGTTTTATTTAATTCTGTTCGATTTCTTTACCACCCTTTTTATGTCCCCCAGTTTAGGTCTCCCAGTCTATACTGGGGGATATATTGTTTTTGCCCTGTCTGTTGGTTTGTTGGTTTGTTTGCACAAACTTTAACATTGGCCATAGCTTTTGCAATATTGAAGACAGCAACTTGATATTTGGCATGCATGTGTATCTCATGAAGCTGCACATTTTTAGTGGTGAAAGGTCAAGGTAAAGATCATCCTTCAAGGTCAAAGGTCAAATATATGGGTAAAAATCGCTCTCACAGCATGCAAAGCTCTTATTCATATATACGTCATCTTAATGATAATTGTTAAATAGGTACACTCAGTTCCCAGTTCCACTTCTTTTCCAAGGAGTCCATTGAGAAATTTTAATGTTTGGACCACCTTTTTCAATCCATTCCCATTGGTCGTCTACAAGATTTTCTCCGATCCAATGCCTGACCATATATCGGCCTCTTGTACAACAGTCTTCAATGATTCGTACTCTTCAATTTTGCGTATAACGGCCAGTACTGTGTGGCTTTTGTTCGCAAAATATTCTGGCTTCCGGCCATATATATGTAACAATGCAAGAAAATTAACGTAGACTCAGCGAATTCTTAGAAATAATCATTAAAATGCTACGTTTGGCAACGGTGAATCAATTTTAAAAAATAACTCTTTTTATCAATGTCCACGACTGAAAAATGCCTAAAGTGTAAGAAAAAGGAAAAACACTTTCATGAATTGAGGGATGGTTTACTTTTCTTAAGATTCAGAGCTAATTCAAAATCACTGACTGTGTAAAACAAAATCATTTAACGTTACTTATGAGGCAATACGTTGTCGATGCTTTAACCACCAGATCTGGTATTAAAAGTATATTTTTTTCAGACATCCATTTAAACGCAAACGCTGAACACGTAGTATCAAATATTATTGTGATATGCTTGTCTTAACTTTGATAGTTAAATTGTATATACATACAATTGTTTCTTTGATGTAAATTTAGTACGTGCGTATGAACATCAATAATTGTATTTCTTCACCATAAACCATGATAAAAATGGAAAGAATATTTTTTAAATTTTGCATTGAATATTTTTTATTTCATACTGTATAATTCTCATGGATTGGTAATACTCGCGACTTTTCATCAGTTTGTAATTAATTACTTTCCCGATAATTGTAATATGAGTATTGTTGGTAATAACCAGTTGCAAATAAAAGAAATTGTATTATACGTCATTCGTGCCAACAGCCTTAGAAAAGTCATAGGCCCGAAGATATGTTCAAATGCCATACATTAATTGTGCAAAATAGCGAAAATACATTTCTTGTAGCTTAATTTTCGAGAAAAGATGTCAACAAATTAAAAACAAGATTATCAGACATCTTGACATCATTGTCATCTAAATCCTTGTTCTCCACCCGAAATTAAAATATGACAATAATATAAATGTGGCTTACGTTTTGGAAATTGCTTGTCAATAAACAGAACGAACTTCAAAATAAATAAAAAAAAATATTCAAGTGTTCTTAACTATAACAAATGTAAATAAAAACATTTACCCAGATCCCCCATTTTAAAATTATATGACTTTCAACTTATAATTCGGCCTTCAATTCACTGTCATTGCTGTACACTGATTACATTTAAGTCAGAATCGTTAGTCAACAAAGCAAAATCAGGTAACCATTTTAAAAACAGTTCTCTACTTTTCATAATGACTCATTCTGTTTGTGACTTTGGAGCCTTATGTTTACTCCTGGGCACATTATCATGAACATTCTAAACTGTTTAGCTCAACTCAGAACATAGTATTTAAGTTTCAACTCAGCTGAGCACTGAGTCTGTCGGTCAGCTCAAGAACAATCTCAAAACTCCGCTATAAGAATATGCATATATTCTTCCTCAAAGTCAGGGTTTGGTCAGACTAAAACATACATCAAATTGAAAGATTATATAAGCACCTCAAACGTTCAGTAATAATATTGACTTAAGTATATTCGTCGTACATGACTTTTGTCTCGCAACAAGTTTGTAACGTTGCTGGTTCATTATTTCAGTTCCCAACGAAACAAGAGTTCAAGAGTCACACAATTTTCGACAAGGTCAAACCTTGTGAACAATCGTCTCCTGACGGAAATTTCCGAATAAACATTAATTAACAGAAAAAACAGTTTTCCATAAATTTCCGCTAACTAATCGTTAAGGTCGATAAAGTTTACATGAAAATAAATAATTGATGCATTTAGTTCAATGGCATTTTTTACAGTTTAAAGAGTTGTTCTGGTGTTATAATTTGGCGATATTGATATAGCAAGCATTAGGTTCGAACTACTTAATCACTGAAATTAGACAAAAAATAACTGTAGTAAAGCATTGCGCCAAGGCGGGTTACATTTCAACCAGACAAAGGCCGAAAAAAAAGAAGCTGTAAAAACAGTCCATTTTGTTTTAAGTCCAGTGTTTTTTTTTCAGCTTAGATTGCCCTTTAAAAAAAAGGTAGGTTATAGGGGTTTCTATGTGCAACATGTTTCATGTACATTATGTTAAAGTTGCGGCTGTTGTATTGAATTAAATTGTATAGGGATTGAAATACGCATATTATGACCTAAATAAAGACTATGCATAATTTGATTACATATTACGCAAATCTTCACAGATGCACTAAACTGATGAAGTACTACGCAATAATTTAGTCAAAACGGCTTTTGAATGGAAACGGTCAGATCACAAATAATAGTGCGACTGATTTTGGCCGAAACAATTTGGCGCGAGCAAGCGAAATAAAAAATAGTTTTATTCCATTTCATATATGACAAAGGCAAGCAAAAGCGCAGAATCAAATACATATTTTTTCATTGCATTAAATATTTCTGCCAAACATGTTTAAAGCTTTATAGATTGTCAATAATGAACTCTTAATACAATCATCACCAATACTGTTACAGACTTAAAAACTACCCATGACATTTGCCATTGTGTAGTTACTACTGTCACTCATGGATGACAAAATAAGGACAGTGTTTTGAATCAGTTTAGTTTATTGTGGCCTAAGGTTTGCTTTTTTTATCAATTTTTATCTTGCAAAATATGACACATCACAACAATAAATACCAAAACATTATGAAAGCATATTATTTAAAGGTAATATATAAACTACATTACTAATAATTCATGAGCAATAAAGCTGCCTTTAAGAGATCTGCTCTAAAGATTAAACGTATTACTAATTTCAATGCATCGAAGGGCACATCTCCCATCGCGGTTTTATTGACAATTAAAAAAGCCTGTTTGAAATATATCAAGCGACAGCCATGGGAGATTGAACTTATTAGTGTTATGAATAGTAAATTATTAATGTTTTGAATATTGTTTTCCCATTAGACAGCATCCACCGTGTTGCAAGAGAATATCCTGAAATCAAATATGTTTTATTTATACATGAAAGCAGTTGGTAGTTGCACGACAACAACAGTAAACATGTTTAATGCCGTTTAAATTAACATACGTTGTTAGAATTAGAAGCACACATTCCTATCAAGTTTGCTGCATTTCTAACACGATACTTTCTGATTGTTCTACATACAAAACAACAACAATAACAATAACATTATCATCCGTGTTCGTTCAATGAGCAAATAAACAACACAAAAAAAGAAGTCTTTTTGTCTTCTGCGTATTCCGTTTAGTCCTGAAATCGTTTTAAGGTGGCGCTTTTTAAAATGGATTCGTTAAACGGGATAATCATAAATAGTAATGCCATTATAGCAGTCGGTTTGAGGTACAAATGGTTCATAACACACTTAACAGCCAATGTAAAGTATGCCATGTTAAAAACGAATAATTGAAATGCTGTTGTAGAACTAACAACCATTACAACCCTCAACTACTCTCCTGACCATTCCTGTATGGAAACTACATCAGTTATTCCTTTCATCATTGAACATTGAACACCAATAATGCCCCAACAAATTGATCAGTTGTTCTACGGAAAAAAATGGAATTTGCGAGCGAAATAAAAAAATATTTTGATTCCTACTTCTATATAATTACAGGCGAACGGAGAGCGCAGAATGCCAAATACGCATTTGTCATGATTAATTTAACAGTTTTGCCAAACATATTTAACACTTTATATATTTATAATTATCTCCTCTTAATACAACCATAATCTGACCCTCTGCCTGTCCTTTATCTGTGTTAATGATTGTTATAACTAACATATAAACATGACTTGTGCCAACGTGTAGTTTCAACTGTCATTCGTGGATGACACACGAAGGGCAGAGGATATAGTTTTGATTTCTGCCATTCTGTAAGCTGTAATAACTTGAGGCCTATCCACAACAATCTTAGGCAGCAATCTTGGCTGATCAACCACAACCAGTATCTTCAGTCAAATAAATAGAAGATCATAAGAGTTTTTAAGGATTAATACTATTTTGACTTTGTCAGTTGTGTGCGCTGCATGTTGTTGTTGTTGTTTTTTGCTTAAACCACCAACCCATTTGTCAATTTTCATACATTGAAACCATTCTGGTGAGGTTTCAAAATCAGCAGCTGTGGCCGCTGAGCAAAATAAAACTGTAGTGCAGGACTAGGCACGTAGACCCGTTTGCAAAATGGGGTTGGGAGATTATTTTAACTTGATGTGAGTTAATTAGTCCCTATACATGATAAATCACCGAGGTGCTTGTCCGTCACACTTCCAGGAGCCTCATGATACCAAAGTCTAATATGGCCGCCGACGGCTATGTTGAAAAAGGAAAAACATATTGCCTTATGGAGTAAAATCACATTTTTTACCTCTAAATTGTTTATATTTTCGGTTAGAACTCAGTTTTGAGAGGTCTTGTTGAATATTGAGTGAAATTGATCCGGAAAGGTCAAGTACAAGGTCATATGATACATCAACGACTTTGCGTTCACCTTGGACAGTAATAGCAAGTGTATACATTTTAATGTGTCACATTTTGACGTACTTAATTCAATTACAATATTTGTGTGCAAGTTTTATATAATATTGACACATTTAGATAATAAACGCATGTTGTACCCACAGACAAGTGACTAGTAAATTGAAACTTTTTCACTTTCGGCGGAAAAATACTACAGTGAACGGGACTCAACCCAAATGCAGATGGTATGAGGATGTGATAATCAACCAAACCCCTTACCAAGCAAACACGTGACACGTGTTCGATATTGGCTCAACGTCAAACCGACGTTACATCGATTTTATATCGGGCAGACTTTGAACAAAATGTCATGTGTTGGCTGGGTAATCACTGAGCCAACCCCAGCCCTAGGGACAGGCTAATTGAGAGACGGGCTAACACCTTATTCCACATGGCATTATATCAAAAACGCACACAACTCATCAACATGCAATGAGGCTCATTTAAATAGGTTAAAAAAAATCATTTAATACTATCTGAATAGTCTGCTCAACCTTCATATCACCTGCAACACTGCAAAACCAGTCTGGCCGGTCCCGAACAACCCATTGACTAATGGAAAAATGCCGATAAAGCTCAGGATTTGTAAACTCCATTACTTGTATTTGTTCACGGTAACATGGACCGTAACAAAAGTAGTTAATGCAGTCATATTCAGAAAATATCTGCATGGAATCTTCAATGGTAGCTACATGCGGATTCCAGTTTCCTTCTCTGTCAGCGACTACAGATTTTTTTAGGATGGACACTAACTGCAACCAAATACCAAATAATTTGCAAAGCTCATACTTAGCCTCACATTCTTTTTCAAAAACAAGAGTATTGATAAAACTGTTCCATCTGCCCGTAAATAACCTCAGACTGCTCTGGCCAGCGTTAAGTGGTAACAAGCATGTTTTGCAGTTCCTTCATCTTCTCCAAGACTGGATATGTATCCTTGTCCTTGTCCTTATGGGTCCAAAAAGGCTTGCCACTGAAGTTTATAAATTAAGTCCGCCCGTATATAATGGTTGCCGTTCAACACTGTCTCAATCACACCTGGTCCAAAAACATCACATTCGATCAATGCGTCATCTAGGCCAGAGCCCCGCAGAGGATTGCCCTGACAACTTAGCAGAACACGGGTCAAATGAAAAGGGCCCATACAAAGAAAGAGGTCGCTGAACTTGTTCGTCTCGTGTAGGTTAATGTCTGCTGAAAGAGCGAACACACTCTCATCACACCATATTGCCAGCGTTTCCTGATTTAACTATCTTCGCACACTCTGAAAATTAGTGAGGCAATGTCTGACTGTAGCACACTAAGTGATGGGTCTTCGTATACCAGGTAGGAAGCCACCACGCATCATCGGCACCACAGCAGAAGAAAAAGCGTATGAAACGGCGTCCCAGATTTGAGGAATTTCTACTTCTGAAGCATTGCGAAGAACACTAATAGTGAATTCCCGTTGTTTGGCTAAATTCCGGCCAGTTTGTGTATCGAGCAACGTAGCCTGCTTATTTTCAGGATGCATCAACATGTATTGTGAAAAGGCTGGTCTAACTATCGGCTTGATATGGGGAGGTACCTCTTGACATGGTAGCTTTGTCCTCAGAATTGGATGTGCACGGCTTATTTCTATATTGGACACTGGGGGTTTGGACAGAGGCCTATTAACTGTGGCATCTTGAAATAACATTAGGGCTGCATAATGTGAACCTTCGGTACCAGATATTGATAATTTGTCAGCATAGTCCGAGTTGTCCATTCCAGTTATAATGTAGTCCTCTTTGGTGAAAGTACTGGGTATTGGGGTTTCTCCATCTTCATAGCTAGCAAGTAGACTGCGGGCAAATCTGATGGTTTGATAACTTGAAAATGCACTTATTCTATTGAAAGCATTAAGAATGCCTCTGCTGCGATCTCTTTCATAAATTGCGTGGCCAAGCATCATATGCAATGGTGTTCGCGTCAATCAACAATGACTGATGTACACAAGCATATGGAATAGGCATTGCAGCTGTGTACTCTTATGGTCTCTCAATCAGGTTTCTTTTTGTTCATGTGGAGGATGATCTGCCTTTGTTGGAAAAGGACCATGTAATAACTGTTCCACTGCTTCCTCATGTACCTCATCTTCAAGAGGCTATAGAAGCGCCTCAATGCCATGCGCACTGCTTTGAAAAAAAAACTTGTACTTAGGGACCTTAAAAAGAGCTGACACAAATGTGAGAAGCAGTCATGGCATTCTTGTTCTTTCCCATGAAGACTTGAGGTTAGTACTGTCGCATAAACTATCTTGTAGGCCAAATCAATACCATTGAGAACCTTTCTTTACTGGGTACCAGATACCTGCATACTGTCCTGGTTCTTCAGTTTGATCACTATGTCAGCAGCGCTTATATCAGATGAAAAAATGATGTCAGATTCATTGACCCTACTATTGGGCGATATTGTGACCGAATGTCCATAGTGACGGATAATCAGCTGCTTCATATCACGGTTTTGGAATGTACTTGTAAGCACTTCATATTATTCTAACAAAGTTAATGCAAACTCTATTATATCACTCAAAGTGCAATATTCACCCTTTACCAGAAGATTGTCAATATAAGGCAAAGTACGATTGAAGAGTACACGCGTGATGTTGTTAATGGCCGGTTTAACATGATCAATAGATTTAAAGTTACGGTCAAATTTTCGTAGGTAGCTCTGACGACATGTGTTGTGGCAGTATAGGTCTGCAGCGATGACTGACTTTATACATTAATCTAGGTTGTTGCTCAGACGATCAGCCACTCTTGTGAAACCTTCATCTTGACGAATTTCTCAGCACTATCATACTCGCAGATTCTGTATTTGGCCCGGTTCTTCTTGTGTTATACATTACCACATATAACACAAATAAAAAATCTGGGATCTTACGGACAGCTAGGGGGTGGACATGGTAAAATGCTCGGCGAAGAGAATTTCTGAAACCAACACTTGTAGATGCCTCATTGTCTGTCTCACACTTAATTTGTTCTTCTGATAGTTTCTCCTCAATAGCCTTCAGCTTGCCGGAATGTGTGTACGATGTATAGCACTTATTGGTAATGTGGTAAGACAACATACCATTGTGATCATCCGTCTTGTCATCTAAACGTTTGATGCGCTTTATAACAATATAATTCCTAAGTGCAACAGCTCTCTTGACCATCGCACGCCCCGTTACTTCACTGGTTAGAGGTGTTATCTTCCTGGCAGATGATACATAAACTTGGATGAAACCCGTCGTCCTCTGCCACCAAGGGGACCAAACTTGTGCTTTTAGGGACAAGATATTTTAGATTCTATAGTAACCAACTACTGAGTATTTGAATATTATCCAAAACAAGTAACATCATTTTACTTTGATCAAAGCGCATACATATATTGATTCACTGGTTCAAAGCCTGCAGAATAAAGAAGAAGTTCCCTATTGACTGGTTTTATGTTATCACAACTAAATCATATTTTTTTCTGACTTGGTCAGCAGTCTAAAATCAATAGGCAAGCAATATCGAGTATAGTTACCCCTTCGATAGAAAAGCATGAAGCATAGTTTTTGCACCCAACCAGGCACATTCGCTTTTACAATGTTAGATGAGTAATCCATAAACCAATACAGTTTTTTTAAACAAAATATTGTATGTTTGGGAAAGCAATGCACTGGATTCGTAGTTCAAGTAATCAATATCATTGCGTTATATTTACTGAATATAACTAGAGAATGTCTACGTCTGTTGAAAGCATTTATTCGTAAGATTAACGACTATTTTACTTTTATAATGTTTGTCAAAAAAATGATTCGAACACACTTCTGCTTTATTGTAGAGAATGCTGTTTGCAGACGTTTGAGAAATGAATTTGTTTTTGCACGACTTCACTTCAATATCAAATCAATTAAATTATGCATTGTAGTATACGTAATGACAATATAACACAACCAGAAGTTGTATGCACTTCCTTTTATCAGAAGTTTTGATTTCCCTGCCACAGGTGACCAATTATTGTAATCCTATACAGTTTAGCTTGATTTCATTGACAGCCTAAGGTTTATGAAGATGCTCACGTGTCTTGGGTACAACCACTACCTGTTGTCTCAAGTGAAGATCTAGAGAGCGCCCATGGAATGGTGACCTGATGATCGCTAAGCGGACGCAATATCCAATTGGCCACCACGACCTCCATATAACACCTTGTATTAACATATTGTATTAGAACTTGTCAATGCCGCTTATGTTTGACACAACAAACAAACTGTCTACACTTGGACTACACGGTGATAACATGTAATAGTGTCACATCACATCAATGTAAGGATAAGAAATATGAACGAATGTGTGCATATATGGTAAAAGCAAAGATTGGTTGATTCGCTGCTTTTCTACTTCTAGAAGATAGTTATGTTTGATGGTGAATAAGGTTTGTGATTAAGAGTTTCTAAGCCTTGCCAAATAAAATTTTGTTTAATCAATAACTTATCGAGTATTCTTTTTGCCCCATCAATTGCTTATTCTTCTGTCGTCAAAAAGCAGTTCTGGAACAAAAAAACACGAGACACAACTACAGACGTCATGAAAACAATCAACTGAATGACGTCACTATTCTGCGCTTGTTTTTTATGCTTTTTTAGGTGGAAATACAGCTAATTGCATGCAACGAGGTGTTATTTTGTGAACGCAAATGATATTAAGTGATACAATATTATTTATATGCGTGAATGTACATTTCAAGGAAATTCGACAACTTGCAAAAATACTGATACGGGGCTTTGCAAATAAAACACACTACGACACCAAGGTAAAATTATAGTAAAAATATTGTTAGACTATTACGATCAAATATATAAACCCTTACTATTTAAAGACAAGTATACGTTCACGTTATAAATGCTATTTGTTAAACTTGTCTAAACCGTTTAAGTTGTGGTTTGTCATGTATTGCAGCAGCCGCACTTGTTTTTATAATTCATTAATCATTTGAATTGCTCTCAAAACAACTGCCTTTGTAATGATCTGATAGTTAGTTCGGTCATGATAATGATTTATCATACTTGAAAAAATTGCCACGCATAATATATCATACACAATCTGCCTAGTCAGTTTATAGTTGTTTCGACAGTAAATCAGGTTGTGCCATCGTATATCTAACAACAGTCTTGCATTATTAAGAGTCCGTGCTAATATTGAAAGTTGTTGGGCCATAGATCTTCACAGCTATTGAACCAATTGCTAATGTTATATTTCCCTATAAGACTATTTAGTAATTCCCATACGCGGAAAATATTTTTCACATTATACGACACAAGTTTAAAAAAAATGTATAAAACAAATAAACTACTACTGGTCGAATTATTTCAGTACAACAGTCTTAATATGTGGTATGTCTGTGAAGAGAATAAACGAAACCATGATATTTTGTGTATTGCTTTTTAATTATAAAACAACGACATTAAAATACATTTACATTTCAGTTGAGATAAATATTCAAACGGAATCCATGTAAATACATACATATATGTATTGTATAGTTATACGTCTGTCAAGCAGAGATTCAGCTAGTCTGCATTTTAAAATGTATGCGATTAATATTGCACTATGTATGAATATTAACTATAATGTCTTATTAAATCTTTAAAAACAAGAATGTTTTGTGTTTGTTAATATTAACATCAACGAAAACACAATAAAATACGATGGTATGACTGCTCTAATGAGACTGAAGAGGACCCTGAGGATCCTTGGACACTCACCTGAGAAATTGTTGCTCAGTGGTTAAATACTAAAGACTCTTGGTTTGGGGGTTCTTTTGAAGACACGGTCGTAATTTGGCGTAACAAACATATCTTGTTATGTAAGTTAATAGAAACTTCTCAAGATGTACGCCAATTTTGACGCCAGAGGCATAATGTGAACAAGCTTAATAGAGGACCACTAACTGATGTTACATACCAAATATTACACTCATGAGCTTTTCAATTGCAGGCAAAAAAGCTTTAACGTTAATTTTAAACAATTGAAAAAAACTGTGTTCATGACCACTGTCTGATGTTATATTCTAAATATCAAAGCTCCTGGCCGTGTTGCATAGAACATGTTAAAAGTTATTTTGCTGTATTTCCATATCAGAAATGCGACAGTATTGCGTAATGTTTTAATATTTTAAAACACCAGGTCTAGATTGCCAAACGTTTCCTACTTGAAGCTATTGGATATATTGCTCGAAGTGAGAGTATAAACAACATCAGAGACGAGAAAATGAATCCAGCGTCAGGTCATTAGTTGTATATCAAAAAAAAATGTTTTGTTTCCCACGATATGTAACAGAGTAAGAACGCTGAGATAAAGCCTATATCTGTAGTTAAACTCCTGTTCAGTAAAGGTATTGATTGTTTTTAATATGAGTTATACATGTAAGTTGGCACTTTGGCACTGGTTTGATATATTTTGTATCACTAGGGAATAAAATAAGGTACACATGTGATACCATAGAATTAACTGCGTACTAACCATTAATTGAATGATACTTTGCAGCTCAAGTGTAAGTATAATTTACACTTGACAACTATAAAATAGTATGTACACCTTTCATTATTAATGATGTCTACCCTTTTGACTGTCAGTTAATAGCTTTAACATGTTGTAACAAATACAGTTTTCCGTTTTTTCTAAAGTCATGTTTCTTCTGCCTTAAATTATGTTAAACATGTGTGCATTACAAGATTTATTGAAATTATATATATGTAATCGTTTCCGTTCTGTTAGGCAGTTAAATGGAAACATTCAACATTAAAGTGGATTCCGAAAACATTAACCTCATCTTATCATCTTATTCGTGCATATTCGTCGATGTTCGCATACATTTGATCGGTGTGAAACATATGCTGAAAACAATCCCTGTGTGCAAGCGGTTACTTAGGAGGCGAACATTCATAAAAACGTGTGTTTACATAAAAATCCTTCGTTTTTACGAATTCGACATTTGTGCAGATTATTTAGTCTTCGCAAGCGCCTCTTTCATTATACATATTATATATTATTATATAACAATCACCATTATAGATATATATTGCAAACTGTTATCCGTTATTCTTTATTTTATGATATTAATGTTTAGCACCGACGGGAATGATATGCAGTTCAACGAAAATAAAGCCAAGACTCTAACGGGATTCCTGTGTCAAACCCGTCACGTTTGTTGCTGCAGTGACAGGTTAAAGCAGCAGCTTACATCAACTTTTAGTTGTTATTATATGAGACCACTTCATTGGACAACTGTATGGAAGTATCAAAGTGCTTTAGAAAGGAATGAAGGATTTTTTCGTTTAAATATCGCTATAAAAGATCGCTATTCCACATCGAAATTCTAACACAATTCATGTTTTAATGTAAACGGTATGTAATTTATATATTTTACATCTCACTATTTCTTAGCCAACACAAACTTTGTGGTAAGGTAGTAATTCAACTATCTTATGCAAAGAACGCAATTTTACTCAAACAAATCGAGTTACAAAATATAAACACACTAGTAATTATACAGTTTATACAAACTTTGTACTTATTTCATCATGAGAAAAAAACCCAGAGAAAAAGACAAAGAAAACGACAAAACAAGACGACTACGAATGTTAAGATAGTCAATTGAAATTCAATTTACAGTTGACTTATAATTTCAAGCAATTAACTATATCAATGGAATTATTTAAACGCAGCTGTTTTATGGTAGATATTCGACCATGAACTTGTACATGTATGTTTATTTAAATTATTCATTTTCTTAATGAAATACAAATGTACATTCAATTATGTACGAAAGCCCTTGGTGCGAATGTAATATATATTTATTTGACGTATAGTCAATTCCTGTGTATTTCTCCGCTTTGTTCTCAGACAACAAAAGCTTCAACTGGTATAGAATTTTTACGATTAATTATTGGCAACTCGTTCTTATGAGGTCGATATTAAGGCCCATTTTTTTGTATTTTGACAAAACGTCATTTTTAAACGATTTTTGACGGATGCCTGTCGCAAATGTTCCCCAAGAACATAAAAAGCACGTTCTTTATAGTTAGTTATTAAATAATTCTCGGCAGTCGTTTGTACAATAGCGCATACAGGCTGCTGTTTAAATTTGTGGACTGATGCTTTAAATGTTAAATACAAAAACAAATCGTTCAAATCGGTCGTTATCTTTGAATTAAATCATTTAAAAATATTCTCTTCAAAACAAAAGTTGTGAAATTAACTGTATTGTCGTTCAATAGAACGAGGGCTTATTTAAAGTGCTTTTGATAATATATTTAAAAACATATAATATATTAAACATCATACGACTGAAATATGTATGTTTATACATATGTAGTAATGTATACGAATAGTGAGACGTGATAGTGTGCATGTTTTCCACATTGTCAAACGTAGACACATATTTTTTATTGGGCTGCCTTTCTCAAATGTTACCCACAAGCACGTCCTTCATAGTTGCTAAATAATTCATGGAAATCGTTCGTGCAACGGCGCATGCAGGCTGTTTTATCAGAATGTCTGACAGTTGTTAACAAATGCACATATAGTGAAACTTCAGCTATCAGAACGGAAAATAACGTTTAATTTTATTTTATAAGTATACAGAGTTAGAACATGAATATCATTTTGTCATTATTTGCAATTGTATTAACTGACATCTCAAAAACTAAATTAGAAACATTTTCTGTGTAGGACCATTTACATACATTTACCCAACGTTTAATTCAATTAATAAACGGATGCTGTAAATCTGTATACATTTATCATAGAAGCTCTACATGTTACAAATGCACTTACTTACGCTTAGGGTGGAATTATAAGTAATACATGGTTTATCATCCAACTACTTCCTACCTTAGAAATAATCACTAACGAGAAGAAATGATATGCATGTGTATACATGTCGTGTATTATTCCAGTATACGTTATATCGTGTTAATTATATTTTATGTATGTGTTATACAAGACGAACTTATACAGGTCTGATATTAAAAAAAGTTCTGTTTCGTTCTGTTTATATATTAGACGCGCTCTGAGAAAACGGAGTTAAATGCATTGCGTAAAGTTTCGTCCCAGATGAGCCTGAGCGTTCCGCACAGGATAATGCGGTACGACACTTTCCGTTTAAACTGAACTTTTGTCAAGAAGAGGCTTCCTTTAAACGAACACTACAACACAAGCGGAAGGTGCTTTCCATGTTTAGCCTGTGCGGACTTCACAGGCTAATATGGGACGATACATAACGCACGTGCAATGAACTTTCTTTTCACAGAGCGAGGCCCAAATTAATGCACATAATGCCAGCCAAATACCTACCAACAACCAAAAAGATTTTATTACAGCTTTGTTTACAAAAAATAATTTATGTATTAACATAATAGTTAATACTATGTGATATGATTCCATACACAATCATTATTACGCTGAACAATTCCGTCAACGTGTAAACAATCATCTTTGTGGAAATGAGTTAAGAAGAAATTGTTTAATGGTCATCATGAAAATCTTCAACTAGCAGTATAAACACAGAGTTCACTGTAAACACGGCGGACGCTGAAGACGTTCAATAGGTGTTTAAATAAGTTGAGGTTTGTTTTTCAAAGGCGTTCTAGATTAAGTTGAACTATTTTGACGTTAAAAGTATTTGACGCGCTAGTTTGCTGAATGGTTGTGTTCAACATATATCGTTATGTTTCTGATGGTGAAGCAGACTATCATCAGTTATTAAAAACATATTTGTAATATTGATAATGTTAATACACGCATTTACGTGTGCATTTGCTTTTTACTTAAGCTAAACGAGCAGTTCCTTTTTGTCTTTAATTATCTACGTTGAAGCAGAACGCCTTTTGAACATTTGCGTTCAAATCAAGAACAGAGTGTTGATCGCCTCCAGTTTTAACCACTAACCTTTATTACGATTAAAGCATATCAAACAATCATGGACCATTCATTATATATCCATAGAACTAGCGAAAAATCTTCATTTCATGAATTTCCATAATTAATTATTTAGCATGGGTGACGTACACATATATATTGTTTTAACATTAATACTAAAAAATCAACGGAAATTTTGTAAAGTATTTCGTAAAATGAAGCTACTAAATAAAAAATCAATGTTCATTATAGCAAAAGCCAAAATATCAAAACGAGTTGTTTTCTGGTAACATGGATGTTTGTAGGTATAAAATGCACGTTTTAAATTTTATGTGTCACAATTAATTTCGTTTTATAAACCCGCGCTGATATATATTCATACGACATACGAACACTAAAATGGTACCATATTTAGTGTTTTCGATACTTTTTCAAAAGGTGTTACATTCTACTCAGGTTGTCATATCAGTGATTAATTTCTGAAGATTAACAATTCATTATAAGACATGGCCTTTCTCATTTGGAATTTGGACACGGCAAGATACCCTAACAATCCGTGTTAATTGCACAGTCGCTCAGATGCGAACATTAAGGAAACCGGTGGGTTAAAGGTCCACATGATTTCCATGCAGATAATTGAAAATAATGCTTAATTTGTTGTCACGGTATGTTGTTTGTTGTGGAAAACAAATATGAAATGCATTTTTTGAAATAGCACTAGTTAGGTTATGTTTGAAATCCACAACTATCAAACTGCAATGTTTAATGAAGGCAGTGAAGCAGTGGCAGAGAATATAAATAATTTATATTTACGCAAAACACTTCATTGCGTATGCAGATCAAATTCTGATCAGTGTACTTGTTATTAGATAGATGAAGGCAATGCGCCAATACTGGCATTGCTGTTGCTCTTGGTTGTTACTCGTGATGTTATGTTATTGATGTTTTTGTTATGCATCATCTTATTGCTGCTGTTTGTGTTTATGTTGCTGTTGATGTCTGTGTACTGGTTGCTTATGTGTTAGTCGTTTTTTTGTTCGTCGCGTTGTTGTTGTCAACATTGTTGTTTGCGATGTTTATGTAGTTGCTTTTTGTGTTCGTAGTTAGGAATTTGTTATTAATTTGATTGTTCTTATCCTTGATGTTTAATTTTTTTTATGTAAAAGCTCGTATTGTTGGAAATGTTTTATTGGTAGTTTTGACGATCTTAATATTGATGTCATTTTTTATATTTTATAGTGGTAGATGAAGTCGCTGTTCTTGTATCCTAAAATATAAATTAAGTCTTAAACGCTAGAATATTATTTGTCAAAATTGTCTTAAAAGAAGTCAGTTTACTTTTGCTGCGAGACCGTCACTCAAAATATTACACGGATACACTTTCTTAATTTATATCCTTACACAGGTTAATGCGCCTACACGTGTAAGAACAAAAATTGAAATAAAACTCACATCTAGATTAGTTTACACAATTGAAATAATGTATAAACACCATTAATAATACTTTGCAACAAGACACATATAAATCAAGATAGCTCTAAAACATTCCGTCAAACTGTGAACAATCATGTAAGGAGAATATCGATCGAGAAGTAATTTAATGGGCCGTCATACAATTTTCCAGCAAAAACAAATTCACTAAGTTAACTGCAAACTCAGCTTACGATGAACACTTTGATACGAGATCAAGTGGTTTACAAGATGGTTAATATGATAGATTGAAGTATGTTGACGTTCAAAGTATTTAACGCCCGTGTTCCAATTGATAGTGTTCAACGCCTAACGTTTTGTTTCAGATTAGTTTAAACCTATTTATTTTAGCTCGATTGCCTAGAAAGCCTGAGGCTTTTTTGAAACGCTCTCGAGTCCGTTTCCTGGGAAACCAGTACTTGGTGTCTCTTTGGGGAGATTTAAAGAACGCTCCCATTGTGGGAATCGAACTCGTGACCTCCCGATCGCTAGGCGGACACCATATTTACTACGCCACGGCGACCTTGTTGAATACTTTTGTTTCAGATTGTGAGGCAGTCAATATAAAATAAGATAATATTGATAATATTCATAAATGTAATACAAATGTGCTCTTTACATAGCTCAAAAGAGCATGTACATTTGATTTTCATGAAGTCAAAGCAAAACGGCTATCGAGCAAGTGCATTCACAAACAGAACAGACTGGTGAACGCCTCCTGTTGAAACCACGTACCTATTCTATGGAAAAGCATATAATGCATATTGCCATCGTGTTATAAATCTAAAACTGAAAGTTTAATGTTCATGCATTAACAGAAGCTGTACATAGAATTAAACAGTTATTTCAAGAATGTTTCAAATCAACAATTGAGCATGGGCGATGTAATTATTAATATTGTTAACAAACATTAACTTTTCAGAGTTAATGAGAAACGATGACACAATCAAAAGGTTATTAAAAATCAGTGACCACTTGCTATTCTCCCCAATACACAACATGCAAGTTATTATTTGGGTCAAAGTTATTTGAAAACATTTTGGATAATTTCAATGTGTAACTGTTTAATATTGTGAATATGGGCTAGAGGCATTATGCAACGTAAATTAATAAAATGCACTGTCTTCAACATTGACTCACTTTATGGAAGCATATGTGTACTAATTTTCTTTCAGAATGCCAATATCAAAGCGTTGAAAATAACGATACTGAATCGCCGGGCGTATTTTTGTATCATAACATACGATTGTTTGGTTCATTTTTTAGCCCAGTTATTTCAGTTCAAGTCCGTGTTCTGGTCATCTTTGGCGACTCTCTTTCATGTGCTTCTTTCATCTGATCCATAAAACAAGCCAAATATGTATGCGAATATTTGCCCGTTGAAAGACCATTTTGAGAACTCTTTATTTAATCGATTTTAAATTGAGTTCATATAGCCTCCAAGCAAACATAATGTTTATGTAAATGTATGAATTTGTAATAATTACTGCAGAAACGCAATATTTCTGTTTAACACATTTATTTTTACAATATAAATATAAAAACAAACTAAACATTAATATAATAATAAAATTAGAAGAAGACGATACACTTAACATTCATGACAAGTTTGTGTATCAAATAATATTTCAAAATTACCATCTTTTTTAACATCTTTCAATAATGGTTTTGACGCCACATTAATATACATTTTCTGAAAGGTTATGCACTGTTGAGTTAAAAAAAAATTCAATTTCAAAAACAAACTGTGCTTTTAAAAGATGTTTTTCTCATATTATGGTCTTGTTACTTTTGTCTTTAAAATTTTCCGCCAGTTACCATTACAAAATTATGCCCCCTGTTCTGTATTTGTTCTTTCCTCCTTTATAAATACTTTACATTTCATAAAGGATGATGCTTTGCTTATTAAAAAAAAACATATTTACATTTATAATTGTGTGTGTGTGTTTTACATGTTTTAAAATCACGAATGTGTGCGTTGTTTGCGTATAATATTGCATTATTTGTCTTTAATTAAAAATGCAATATTCATTGATTGAAAATAACACTTTTACATAAATATTTGAACTAATAACCCATCCACTACCCTGTACATCAGGACAGGAGCTTTAAGTCGACTTTTGCGTGACCTACTATAAGTTCATAAGAGTATATAACTTGATCCCATAGAAATTTGGTGTTGAACCGGTGAGGACATTCTGGCACCTGAAATTTTGATTATTCATTGCATCATTGGTTTTATTAAATATTAATTTGATATCAGTTTCATCCTCCGCTAGGGAATATATTTATTTCGTGTCATAAATGCACTCATTACTATAAAGATTTACACAGGAAACATGAGTGTGAGCGATTGTATATACGTAATAATATGGTCTGCAAAATAATTTAATTATAGAAAAAAATAGATTATATTATTATTTATAACAACGCAGTCGTTAGCAGAAGCCACATAGATATTGGCTATTAAACAGTTATAGATACATTCATAGTAACCTTAGATAACCGTATATTGTTTGGTTTAGACGCTCTGTTATCATGTTAGCAGAAAATAACTAAATATGGCATGGGCAATGCTAAGTTATACGTTTTGAACACAATTATTCACAATTAAATATGTGTGATTTTTCTAACATCTTTTTGCAAACATGTATGTCTTTCAACTTCTATCTCTTGCTTCAATAAGATGTATGTCAAGTTACTTGCCGAATTTGCTTTGAAGCCAGCTCATCGTTTTGTTGTGAATGCATATTATATTGGCATATATGGCCATCTATGACGTGTAAGGTTTGTCTCGTAAAAGTCTTTCCATGTTGCCAAAGGTTTTTTTGACTCCCCAATTGTTTATAACCTAGTTGAAACCATGGGAATTCCATCTGGAAGAAAGTCTTAAAACACTCTGTTGCAAATAAGCATTAAGTGACACTTTAGCTGCAATAGCAAAGTAACTTTTGTACACTGCGGTCATTTATTTATGGCAGGGAACCGATTGCCAAAAAATGAGACACAAAAGAAATGCACTTGACAAGACATACACGTTCATAACGAACGCATAAACATTAATAAAGCTGGGCTCGCCGCATTGGTAAGGTCAATGCAAGAACACGGGAGTTTAAACCGGTTTCTACGAGCTCCAACCTCACACTTCATCCAGAACTTTTCCTAACCCATTACCAGAACCGTATCTTTCTTAGGCACGATGGAAAACCATACCACAGCGAGTATCAACGAGATTCAAAATCGGGAAAGCATTCCGACCGGAAATATACACACCAGAAGACCTACGTGCGACAGTAAGCGTAAAGATGGCAAAATTAGTGTAAGACACACTTCCAAAATTGTATCTATGCCTCATCGTTAATTTTTAACTTTTGGATCAATGACTTTAAGCAGACTGGTTCAAGTTGGCTACACTACGAAAGCTAAATATTAAGTTTCCTTTGATAAAGTCACCAAGATGGGCCACCCGTCTGCAATATTTTGGACAAATTCATGGTACTTGGCCACTGATGCAAATTCTAATGTTCGGTTAGGGGCGCTGTTATCAATTCACTAATAAAACTTAAGGCTTTACAACTAGTAACGTATTTCGGAGTTGTGATATCACGGAACCTAACAACATGTTAGAGCTTTATAATTAAAAAAAAGCTTCAGCTCTTAAACAAAGAACACATATCATGCATTCATAGATAATATATTAAGGGTTTAGAACTTTAATACGACATGTTGATTTTCAGTTTTTTCTTCGAATATTTGCTATTGTCATGGAGGTCTTTTTCGAAAATCAAAGCTTAGGAAAAACATTACCGAATAATAATCCGACATTCCAAGTCGCCAATCCTAACTCTTTTTCCCTAATTTGTTTCATAACCATTTAATTACGAAATTCGCTTTTATGAACCTGAATAGTGAATAAGTAAGACTTCTTTTGTATATATTTATGAATAAATGCATTATAGATGCATACAAAATAGAAAACGAGGTGCAACAAGTCGAATAAAAAAAAAAGCACACAAGTGTTGTTATCTTCCCTCAGAAAACCATAATTAATTACAATATGTTGTAATATATTATTAATAAATAATTTTTCAAAAATATAGAAGCGGAATAAAATGCAAACTTGAGCATATACGTTTTCTATGATGTATCTTTCATCGGAAAATATTTAAGTTACATCGCACAAAGTTTAAGTTCCAGCTTCACTTGCGAGGGTATCTACGTTTGCACAAATTAATATTTTATAACCAGGCTGCAGTTAAGAATTGTATAGGTTTCATACATTTATGAATCATATCGTAAGTTTAAGTTCCAGCTTCACTTGCGAGGGTATCCACGTTTGCACAAATTAATATTTTATAACCAGGCTGCAGTTAAAAATTGTATAGGTTTCATACATGTATGAATCATATTGTAGTTAAATACAACTATCATACACTGCTTACAAGTATATATAACATGTAGTACATTATTTGTTAACGAATGCAATCGGGCCCGAATTAGTTCAAATTGATCAGTTAATATTGCACACTTACGCATTGATATTCAAAATAACATGTTTTCCATATAGAAAGGTTCTATTAAGCAAACGTATGTGTAAATATGTGAAAATGATGGATAGTTCATGATTAACTCACATAGTATCACAAAATTTGTTTACACGATACTTGCAGTGATCAGGAAGGAATTACTTACCTTAATCTTGGAATTTAGAACACGTTTCCTATAATGTATAAGACAGGAAGGATTTTGACCTGGGAAATTACGGAACTTATTCACATTTTCGCCTTTGTTCAAAATTCATTTAATGTATTTAATTAAAACGCTTTGCTACATGGAATTGTATAACATACATTTAACAGCAAACATTCCCGAGTGAAACGATTCCGGGAGTTCGCGATGTTATAGCGTATGCTATTCCTCTACACCACAGAGGCATTTACGTTTTTGTGTGAATATTTAAACATATTTTAATGTTATAAAATAAGATTTACATACTGTAGTGTACTTCAGATGTAAATTAAACACATACATGTAATTAAATGGCCCGTATTACATCCATAGACATGGAGGAAATGAATAAAGAAAACGTGCAAAATTGTTGATAATAAGACAGATAATTGTGCACTTACGTTTATTTCAATTAATCTAGGGTTCTTTCCCTTGCTCATGAAGCACGTGATATAACGTTGTGAATTAAAAAAAAATGATCTCATATTAACTGACCAAAAATAATTATTTGCATACTATGATTTATTTCAGGAAACGTATAGTAATAATATCTTGAATATTTCGAGAACAGAAATAGAGAAAAGGAACAAACACATTTAGCATTACATGTTTACATATTTTAAAGTTGTAAGACATACATTCTACACGTAACATAGTTGTTAATCTCATACATAAATGATTTCAACAAAAATAGCCTTAATCTAGTTGTTTGAAAATATTGTAAAAATGGTATTGATAACTTACCTCCGCAACCAGTTAACTGCTTTTCCTAAAATTCAATATTTTGGTTTCAATAAATTATGTTTCGGGAGAAACTTGTATTAATTGGATTTCTCATTAAACAGTTTTTGTAAGAATGTGTCTGGTTGGGTGCAAAAACATTGCGAAATGGTTTTCAATCAAATGGGTATCTATACTTGATATTGCTTGCTTATTGATTTTAGACTGCTGACGCAAGTAAAAAAAAACAGATGTGACAATGTAAAACATGTCTTTAGGGAACTACTTCGTTATTCTGCAGGCTACGAACCACTGAATCGAAATATGTATGCCCTTTAATCATGGTGCCAAGAGGTTTCATGTTATTGATGATAATTTCTATACAAATAATGTCATATGTACCATAGCTTAACAATAAAAACGTGTGAATTATGGATGAATTTTGTCGTACGGAACATTTGCGAATAATTTGTAAAGCAAATTAAAAAAATAGCTAATAGTAAGGACGTTTATTGCAATTCTCTATCATCACATAACTAAAATGTCCAGCTTTTATTCCCAAAATCAACAACGCCATAATAAGCATCCCTCCTGACCAGAGCTAACCAACAACAACTTGCTTGTATTAAATAATGATAATAAAACTGGATAAGGGCTATTTTTGTAGAAATATAACGAACATTTATAAGATAAAAATAAAGATAAATCATTGTACAACAGAGAGTTAATAACTCTTGTGACTCAGACTCATACCAAATATATCTTTTCATGCATGCGCAATCATAATGTGAAATTGATAAAATTATGTGGCGTTACAAACGCGAAACGATTGAATAAATTTCCGTGTTTTGTGTTGCCGTTAAAATGTATTACATCACGAAGATCGCGTATACTAAGTATGAATTTCATTACGCACTTTAACATTCCGGGTGGCCGAATGGTTTAGACGATAACCTTTAAATATATGACGTTTAAATAAATCTATATGTTATTATTTACTCTTTTTCGCTATATAATTATTTTGACATTATCAAGAACGTGTATAAATGTTGCAATACAAGTAAATCAACGTTTACCGAATACCAATATGAAAGCGTTGAAAAAAAGACGCCCCGAATCGCCATGCATATAATTGTATCATAACATACGATTGTTTGGTTCATTTTTGAGCCCAGCTATTTCAGTTCAAGTCCGTGTTTTGTTCATCTTTGGTGACTCACTTTCATGGGCTATTTTGATCTGATCCATAAAACAAGCCAAATATTTATGCGAATATTGTAAGACAGTTTTGAGAGCTTTTTATTTTACTCGATTTTAAATATAGTTCAAATAGCCTCTAAACAAACATAATTTTTACGTTAAGGTACGAATTTGTAATAATTACTTCAGAAACGCAATATTATTTTTAACACATTTATTTTCACAATATAAACATAACAATGATAAAAAAATATATACTGATGCAATAAATATATTCAGAAGCAGAAAATGATAAAAGGAAACAAGAACACATGAGTGCTTACTTATAATTTCAAACATTGACCCATATCAATTTCATCAATAAACAAGTAGATACGACACGCAAGCTAAACACGTTTTGTAAAATATTTTTAACATTTATGACATGTGTTATCATATTTTATCCTATAATCAGATGAAAATCGATAGGATAACACCGATCGTATAAACTTGAGCTTTATCCTATCGATATTTTTAGATCATTTGTTGGTTTTTTCAAAATTTTACGGAAGAACAAAATCGTCAAAAAATGCGATATTTGATGATTATTACTGGAAAAGGGGAGGAAATAATAGGATAAATAGAATATTATGTGAGTTTTGGATAAAGATCAAGTTTATCATACTCGGCCGGAACTATGGTTGCGCTCGGCAAGCCTCACGCTAACATGGTTCTAAGCCTCGCATGATAAACTTAATCTTTATCAAAAACTCACATAATATTCTCTTTATGTTTAAAATTAATATCTTTTGTTAATCTTTTACTAAGGGGTATGATTTTAAAAAAAAAAAAAACGGAAATGTGTGTACTGTAAAGGATATATTAAGAACCCTAGAAACGCGCATGAGGCGCCCCATATAAAAATGCACTCTTTCATACAGAGCTATGTACAGAATTTAAATCCTCTAAAATGGAAAAATAAGGCAAATCTGCCTAAACGCAAACACATCTATTTAAATTGTAACTGCCAATTTTGACGCCATTCACTTGTTAAAAATTCAAAATAACACGTTCAAATCACAGGTAGTACAAATGACTAACTACAAATGGCACAAACGTTATCCCAGTCATAAGGTTATGTCAAGAAGACGTTGCAAGTCTACAAAAGCATTTAATATACTAAAACAAGATTAAAATGCACTGTTATTTGTTAGCTCTTCCATATTTTTCATTGAAATTTCATTTTGTAAGTTGAACGTTTACGATTACGTTTAATACGTATTTATGTTTATTGCTACCAACTATATTTTTTTGAGAATTACATTCCTGGTATTTTTTGTCCACCCTGTGTGATGTGTTATTTTTTTTTCATTTATAAAATGAACAGTCTTAAAACATGCATACAAAGCTGATATTCTGATCGCAATAAAAGTCATCGTACTGGTAATTGTTCCATAATTGCACACAATCCATGCCCGCATATCCACGAGGTTCACCAGGAGCCCACTTAGACCATGTCATCTTCATGTTTGGACCACCTTTGGTGACCCATTCCCATTTACCGCCTACACGTGTTCCTCCAATCCAAATGCCTGTCAATATACCGGCCTCCTGTAAGGCAGTTTTCAATGACTCGTACTCTTCAGCGTTGCTAATTACAGCAAGACCTTTGTGATTGTTTTCGCAAAATGTTCTGGCTTCCTCCCAACTTACTTTCGATGTGTACCCAACGTAACCAATGGACTTTCTCAAGGGACAAACCTATAACAATAAAAACAGACAAGTTCTTATGCTATTAAACAAATCAAAATATAACCGTTTTATTTTCTAATGTTAAATAAATGAACAAAAAGCTAACACGCTTTTACGATTCCCCGTTGTACTTCAAGCAGTTGCTAATCATTATGTGAGCAAACAAAAAAATGCAGAAAATGTTTATATTAATAAACTTGACGGACTTAACAATCGCATTCATTTCGCATTTTATCTTTATGTGTGTAATAACCATTGCTGGTGATGGAACATTTCAGCATGTTTCATAGTGTATGTTCCATTTACACAAAGTGTTTTCAAACAAAGACAATTTAAAAACATTCCCTTAAAAAGTTTATAGTGAAATGAAATTAATTATCATTATTACAAAGAATGTTAATATAAAATACTCTGTAAAAATAAATCATTCGTCTTGCGGCTGAAACAGTTTTGTCAATTAATATATACTTATATATGATTTTTTTAAGTTGTAACGATACCTTTTCATACGCCAATGCATTTTTCTCAGGTATGTTTGTCGAAAATATTACCAATGAGCATAAAGTGCAAGTTCTTTCTAATTCGTTATACAACAATCCATGACAATCGTCCGTGCAATGCCTCATGCAAGTTGTCATGTCCGTATTTCTGACAGTTGTTATCAATGCACGACAAGACAGGTCCTTCCTCATTTCTAATCTTGTGCATGTCGAGCAAGTGCCCTGTACACCGTTGGTCAACTGACCCACAAAGATAAAACGTATGAAGTCAACAATCAGATATTTCAAACAAAATTTAACATCCATGTTTGGTGCAACCTATTCAACAGTAGCACTTCTACTCTCAACAATCCTTGGAGAAGTGATTGTAAGAAACCTTTAATTCATATGGAAAATAAGAACGGCGTTAATATTTATGGTTGCCTATTTCTGCCATAACGTGTTTAGATAGTTAGTGCTATTGGATGGCTTAGAACAACAATACGCCAGAACTACAAGTACCCAAGTTAACGTTAATGCGAGCATAGTAATGGTTCGGGAGAGGCGGTTTTATAGTGGCCTTCTAACCAAGTTAATGCCAAGTTTAATCTTCTTTAATTGACGAACCTCNAAATAGAGTTCATATAGCCTCCAAGCAAACATTATGTTTATGTAAAGGTATGAATTTTTAATAATTACTTCAGAAAGCAATATTACTGTTTCACACATTTATTTTCACAATATAAATATAATAATACAATTAGAAGAAGACAACGATAAAAAGAAGACGAGCACTTTGGGAAATAAATTGTTCGTCAAATGATTGCTTACTTATATTTTCAAACATTGGCCCGTTTCAATCTCATCAGTTAACAAGCAGCAATACGAGAGTCGAGCTTAAATAGTTTTGATAGTAATCTGAACATATATCACAAACTTTTTATCATATCATGTCTAAAATTAACGTCTTTGTTCATCTTTAAGTGAGGGGAATGATTAAAGCTTTTACGGAAATACGATATTACAGGGTATAGTATATTTACAACCCTAGTGACGCGCATGCTGCGCAACGTCTCAAAATGCACTATTTCATTTAGTATTATGTACAGAATTTCATTTTGTTTAAATGGAAACATGGGGAAAATCCACCCAAACGTCAACATGCATACATTGTAACTGCATTTTTTGACGTCAGTTCATTGTAAAATATATAAGATAACACATTCGAAGCAAAAGTAGTTAAAACAAAAACTATCTACAGATCTCATACAAGTTAAGTCAGTCATTTAATTATGTCAAGAAGACTTGACAAGTCAAGAAAACATCGTATATGAGGAAATCACGACGGAAATACACTGTTATGT
Source organism: Dreissena rostriformis (assembly GCA_007657795.1). Lineage (NCBI taxonomy): Eukaryota > Metazoa > Mollusca > Bivalvia > Myida > Dreissenidae > Dreissena > Dreissena rostriformis. The sequence continues at coordinate 60,721 of VMBQ01002612.1, forward strand.
AAAATCCTTTCCACATTTTTTATTGAAATTTCAATTTTTTGAAGCTTAAGATTACACTTACGTTTAATATTTCGTTCTCTCTATTGCTACCTACTAGATATGTATGGAGTGAAATTCGTGGTTTTTCTGGTCAATCCTGTATGATTGTTTCACATTTAATATGTTAATAATCTCACAACATGCAGACAAAGCTCTGCCTCATATAGCAAAATTTGTCACTGAACTGGTAATTCAGTAATTGCAAGCAATTCGCACCCTCAACTCCCGAAGGTTCACCAGGACCCCACTTATACCATGTCATCTTACTGTTTGGACCACTTTTGGTGACCCATTCCCATTGGCCGCTTACAAGTCTCCCCCCTATGTAAGTTCTTGAAGTTATATCGGCCTCTTGCAAGACAGTTTTCAAATTCTCGTACTCTTCATCGTTGTTGATTACGGCAAGTCCGTTGTGATTTGTTTCGCAAAATTCTCTGGCTTCCTCCCAACTTCGTTCCAATTTGTACCCAACGTAACCAATGGACTTTCTCAAAGGACAAACCTAGAAAATTATTAACAGACAAGTTCTTATCCTATTAAACAATCACGCTATAACCATTTTATTTCATTATATTAAATAAATGAACAAAAAGCCCAACAATCTTTGATGAATCCCCAACTTAAAGCAGTTGCTAATCATTATGTGAAATAACTTACAAATTGCAGAACATATTTTTATTGATAAACTTGACAGACTTATCAATCACATTCATGAAGCATTGTATCGTTATGTTTGTGATTAGCATTTCTGGTGTAGGAATATTTGCGCATGTTTCATAATGTATGTTTATACACAGCGTTTTCAGACAATGACAATTTAAATACATTCTCTTAATAATACTAAGTTTATAGTGAAATAAAATGTTTGATCGTTATTACAAAGAATGTAATTTAAAAATACTATTTAAAAATATACGGCTTGGGGCTGAAACAGTTGTGTCAATACATGTATTCCCCAATAAAGAATTGTTAAGAAGCAATTTAAGTCGTTTACGATACCTTTTCATACGCCAATGCATTTTTCTCAGGGTTTTCAGTCGAAAATATCACCGATGAGCATAAAGTGCAAGTTCTTTCTAATGCGTTATACAACAATCCTTTACAATCGTCCGTGCAATGCCTCATGCAGGTTGTCATGTCCGTATTTCTGACAGTTGTAAGCAATTCACGACAAGACAGGTCCTTCCTCATTTCGAATCTTGTGCACGTGGAGCAAGTGCCCTGTACACCATTGGTCAACTGACCCACAAAGATAAAACGTATGAAGTCAACAATCAGATATTTCAAACAAAATTTAATATCCATGTTTGGTGCAACCTATTCAACAGTAGAACTTCTACTCTCAACAATCCTTGGAGAAGTGATTGTAAGAAACCTTTAATTCATATGGAAAATAAGAACGGCGTTAATATTTATGGTTGCCTATTTTTGCCATAACGTGTTTAGATAGTTAGTGCTATTGGATGGCTTAGAACAACAATACGCCAGAACTACAAGTACCCAAGTTAACGTTAATGCGAGCATAGTAATGGTTCGGGAGAGGCGGTTTTATAGTGGCCTTCTAACCAAGTTAATGCCAAGTTTAATCTTCTTTAATTGACGCCCCTCCAACTCTTTGTACTGGTAACCTGCTGTTGAAATATTACAGCAAACACTTATCATCTGAGATCATCACAAAGCTTGTTTCGGAAAGTTCACTCAAAAATTGCTTAGTCAGTTCAAAGTAAATGCCTTGAAATATCTCGTTTTGCAGTCTGATTTGGCTTTCTTATGCCTCATATGATTAGATTTGACGTTCTGATGCGTATAAGGGGGCAAAAAGGAAACACACTAGAACAACTTGTAAAGGTGGTGCTATGATAATGAATTACTTTGTCTCCTTAGATTAATTTCTCTAATCGTTTTTCAACGTTCAGGCAATACGTTCGTTTGTCGCATCTGATCGTATATTGGTAGTATATATGGCAGAAATCGGCCACCGTAACAATAACTGTCACATGTATGGTTTCGAAAATCAGATATATATATATTGAATGTGCTTTCCAAATCAAGACCGTTTCAAACATCCATGTTTTTGTGAAGTGATCCTACATTGAATGCTTTATGACTCCTTTGAAGAAATATGAATAATTTAAGGTGTATTTTTTTAACTTAACGTATTGAGACTTTCTTAGCAAAACTTTGGAAAACACTGAATTATGGATGCAGGATGATATTGATTATAGTGTTCTTGGTATTTGAAGATGAATTATTATTGTCGAGTAACATACATAACATATTTGTAAATTAAGCTGGTTGACAGGCAAAACAAATCTTACACTAAGCCAACATCGAATCAGATAACACGCACGTGTTGTTCAGGCATGATGAATTGAAGAACAATTATCCGCGAAATCACTTTTTGTTGACAAAATTTCAGAACCCATGAATCTGTAGTGTTGATTCTATATATCGTTATTCATCATAGGAAGCTTTAATTCAGGGTGTTCAATGTGAGATTACAAAGCTTGGCTTAACATATTATTATTTAATACAAATGGGTACTCTAATGTTAACGTCATCACAATTTCATCACAATTTCTAGGCCGAAATGGAAACAAAGCAGAATAGAGCTACTCGCTTCGTTGTCCGTTTATCTTATAACTTGCTTACTAACTTTACGGTTAATTAAATACTTCATGTACACGTGTGTTGTCCGTGTGTCGTATGTGTAGACTTGGTACAGTAGCATATACAGATACGTTTAAAGCTGTCACTATGCAACTAGAACCGTTTTATGAATTAAACACAGCATGAATAATGTAGTGCGTTTAGTAACAGCGAACGTTCGCCAATGATCGTTCGTTTCCGATTCGGTCTTATTGAACGATAAGTTCGGCGCGAATGTTTCAAGATGGCGGCTCCCAGAGAATTGATTGCGACTTTGATGAGGAAATCGCTAATAACACAGAAAGTACTTAACCAACACACTACACTATGTTCATAATTCAATTTATGTTATGTACTTCAAAAAAAAATTAAAACATATCGAAGTTATCGAAGAATAAACTAAACAACAACAACAACTTACTTGTCCGCCATCTTGGTTTCGCAAGCGAACTATAGCGAACTACCTCCCGAGAAGGTTCGCTTCGGTTTGCGAACGTTCGCGGCGAACCGAGCGTTCAATAGCGAACGTTCGCGAGTAACTGAACGCACTAATGGTTTGTCTGTCGAAAGTAACTAATTTAAAAATAAAATCGAGACATGTTATGTTTGATGTTATTATTAGCTCAAAAGAATTTCCAATATTCAAAGTGTTGGAATGCATGTCAAAAACTAATATATATTCATTAATAATATAATCCCCAATCATTTTGTTGCTTTTGTATTGCTGAATAAGGAAACAGGAACATTCATATGATGTTAGGATTTTATGGAGAATTAACTTTACGCCGTCATCGTAGCTTCTGGAAAACACTTCAGATTGAGCTGAGAGATTAAATGTTACAATTATATCTTCCAGATAAACAATCCGGTCGACATTCAACAAGTCCTTGAAACCATCATGTTATGACCAAGTTTGGTAACCCATTTCCATTGGCTGTGTACAAGTTTTATATGAATCCAAATTATTCCGAATATTGGCCTTTTGTATGCCAGCTTTGAGTGACTCGTAATCTCATTTCTTATAAATTACGACCAAATCTTAGTGGTTCTCTTCGAAAATTCTCAAGCGTTCTGCAAATTCAATCCCATCCTATAACCCGTAAAACCAAAGTAAAGCGTTTATTGAATGCTGATTTAAAAGTTTATTGAAATTTGAAAATAGGAGTCTATATCGTTGTATTTGTCTTGTTATAAGCATTGGATTAAAGTTGCCATTGAGGGTACGAGGTCTAGGATTGTTCAGTTGTTTTTAGTTTTTACGCCACATTAATAAACGTTTTCTTAAAGGTTATGCACTGCAATAACAAAACCAAACTGTGCTTTTTTAAGATTTTTTTTCTCAAATTCTTGTGTTGTTATTTTGGCTTAAAAATTGTCCGCCAGTTTCCATAACAAATTTATGCCCCCTTTTCTATATTTTTCCGTTCCCCCTTTATAAATACTTTACATTTTATAAAGGACGATGATTTTCTAATTTAAAAAAAAGCATATTAACTTTGATAATGTTGTTGTGTGTGTGTGTGTGTGTGTGTGTGTTTTACATTTTTTAAACTCACGAATGTGTGCGTTTTTTCAGGTAAAATATTGCATTATTTGTCTTTAATAAAAAATGCAATATTCATTGATTGAAAATAACACCTGTACATGAGTATTTGAACTAATAACACATCCACTACCCTGTACTTCAGAACAGGAGCTTTAAGTCGTCTTTAGCGTGGCCTACCATAAGTTCATAGGAGTATATTGCTCGATCCCAAAAGAACTTTGTGTTGAACCAGTCAGGACATTCTGGCACCCACCTGACATTTTGATTATTCATTGTATCATTGGTTTTATTAAATATTCTTTTGATATCAGTTTCATGATCCGCAAGGGCAATATATGAATTTCGTGTCATAAATGCACTCATTACTTTAAAGATTGAATCAGGAAACAGGAGTGTGAGTGATTATATATAAGTAACTTTAAAGTTATAATATGGTCTGCACAATTATTTGATTATAGAAAAAATGCAAGGTTATATTATTATTTATAACAACATCTTTGTTAGCAGTAGCTAAATAGATATTGGCTTTTAAACAGTTATAGTTACATTCAAAGTTACAATAGATAATGCTATTTTGTTTGGTTTAAAAGCGTTGTTGTCGTGTTAGCACAAACTAGCTAAATGAGGCATGGACAATGCTAAGTTATGCGTTTTGAACACAATTATCCACTATTTTCTATTTCGCCTTGTTCCAATCTGTCTGCTTTTTCTAACATCTTTTTGTAAACGCTTATGTCTTTTAACTTCTATCTCGAACTATTTATCGTTACTCACATCAAGTAGTACAAGTTAAATTGTTTCGAATCAAAACAATTGTTACAGCCAGTCAAATTTTATAATAATGATTCAACGAAAAACGAGATTCATAATCTGGAAAGGTTTAAACCAGAAAATCATACCTGATGACCTACATGCGTCAGTAAGAGTAAAGCTAAACATGTTGCAAGTTGGCTACACTAGAAAAGCTCAACATTAGTTAGACTTTGATACGTTAATCAAGCTTTTATACCGCGTTTGCAATAGTTTGCACAAGGAATTGTACTTGGTCCCTGATTCAGTAATATGTACATTCTCATTTTCAGTTATATCCATAGGGGCGCTGTTATCAATTTACTAATGAGACCCATGGCTTTATAACCAATAAAATACTCTTGAATGTTAATATCATATTTCGCGCAACCGAACAACCTGTTTGAGTTTTACAAGTGAACAAATTGCTTTACCTCATCTTGAAAAAAAGAACACAGACACTGCATTTCTGAACAAGATATTAAGGTTTTAGATTTTTAATACGATTTTTACATTCTCTGTTCTTTCTATGCATATTTCCTATTGATATGGTAATCCGCATAAAGTTAAACAGAAAAAAAGAATTCTCAACCATTCCAAGTGGCCAATCCTCAATCGTGTTTCCATTTATAAAATGAGGTGTTTCAAGTGGAAAAAAGGAAAATATAAGCACACAAGTGTTGTTATCCATCCCTCCCCCAGTAAACCATACAAAATACAAAACTGTAGTCATAAGTCAGTTTAAACATAGTTTTTCATATAATAACAGCAAAAGGAAAATACAAACTTTGAACATATAAATCGTCTATGATGTATCCTTGATCGAAATAGATTAGGTTTCATCGCACACATTTTATGTTCCGTCTTCACTTGCAAGGGTACCCACTTTTGCAAAAATACGCCATAACCATGCTGCAGTTGCGAATTTTATATGTTGAATACATGTATTAAACATATCGTATTTATGTTCAACTATAATAAACTGCATACAAGTATGACTTACATTTAGTACATCATTTGTAAACGAAAGCATTCGGACACGATCAGTTCATATTGCTCACACTACGCATTGATATTCATAATGACATATTTTCCATATAGAGTAGTTCTATTATGCAAACTTTTTTTTAATATGTGAAAATAATGGATAGTTCATAGTCAATTCATATCGTAACACAAAATGTGTTTACACGATACATGCAGTGAACAGGAAGGAAATACTCACCTTAATGTTGTAATTTAAAACACGTTTTCTATAATGTATAAGACAGGGAGAATTCGCTTCTGGAAATGAATGGACGTATTCACTTTTTTGCTAAAGTGTTTTAAATGTATTTACTTACAACACTTTGCTATTTGGAATAATTTAAAATTAATATAAAAACAAAACTCCCGCGGACAATTGGCAGTGTATTAACGTATTGATATATCCCGCCACCAAAAGCATGTACTCTTTGCGTGTGACTATTTGAACATCTTTTTTATTTTTACGAAATAATCTTAGTTAAGTTTTGCGCACATACTCAGAGACCCTTTGTGGTAACAGAAAAGAACGAAATAAGGCGATATAACACGAATTTCGTTAAATGAATTGTCAACCTTTGTTTAACTAATGCATATTTAAAAACAAAATCAAAAACAACAACTCTGGGCCAATTGACTTTAATTCGGGCATATGGAATTTATACCACAAACTCAAATGTCCTGTTGATTTTGTTAGTTTTTGTTTTATTTCGCGCAGACTGTATACATGCTTTAATTAAGACCATGCAAAACAATGTGACTTAAATGTACAAATTAACGTTTATGTCAGGCATCGAAAAACTATTCACTGTGGAAACGAATGTACCTAGTAATAAATATATTTGGATTTTTCGGTGCCAATTCTTTCTACTGTTGTAATAGATTGTTTCTTCTGTAATGTCTAGATAATTGATTTGCATGTTTATTATCTAAAAACGTTTTTGGGTTCACACTTTACTTTCAAATATCACATTTTTCGAGACGGTTTCTTTGTCCAATTTGCTTCAATCCGTCGAGTACGCACATTTTCTGCTTTGAAAATGAATAATGCTTTACATTGTTTCCATAATGTGCATTCATTGAAAAAATAGATGAAATGATAATTACTTTTTATACACTCACAAATATATTACACGTGCTACCCGAGCAAGGGAAACAACCCTAGATTAAATTAACTAAATGTTAGTGCACAATTATCTCCCTTATTATCAACACTGCGTGTTTCTTAATTTATTCACTGCATGTGTGTGGATGTCGTACGGGCCTTATATTTACATGTATGCGTTTAACTTTTATTTGCAATATTCTACTGTATGCATTTCTAAATCGATGTACGTCTGTTCTTTCGGTAAGACAGGCTAAGCAGGAATCCAATAAAGAGCAAATGTACTTTTGAAACATATAACATAAAACATGATTTTGAAACCAACATGATAACAAGACAAATAATTTAATCTTATCGTAAAACTAGTAGTAACAAGGCGCTATTGTATGGGTATTTCTTTTAGAACGTGTTCCTCTTCGATTCGTGTGAGAATTTGATCTTATCGTAAAACTAGTAGTCGCAAAGCGCTATTGTATGGGTGTTTTTTTTCTTTAGGACGTGTTCCTGTTTGATTCGTGTGAGCAGATCTTCGTCTGGATCGGTCAGAACGCCTCACCGGCCGATAAGAGGAACGGCATGACCTATGCGCACGCAAGATGTCACATCATGTCTATTCCCAATGAATATGTTAGGGGCCGATTAATGTATGTTCAAATCTTCTACCCACAGGAAACCTTTCGCCTACACATATGTGTTTGCGGTTGGGTGTCGGCTTCATCCCTGTTGCACTTAAAACTGTTTAACTAAGCATTTGTTATATGCCGGTAATTCATCCTCACGTACTGACGCGCAGACAACTTATCTCTTAAACCCACGCACCGCGCACACATTTAACAGGTTTTGAACAATATAATATGCTCTACGCTTGGATGCGGTTGTGGATCTTTACTGTAGTGCAAATATGTCAATTTTAAAATGAGCCAACGTACTGACATGCAGTGTTTTCCACAGGCAATTTAACGGTCCCTCAGCGGGGCGCTTGAATTTCGAAATCAGAGTCCGCGGGGCGCCTGAAATTTGCCGATCAGTGTACTCTGGCAGCAATCTGAACGCATCGGAAAGTGGGCTACACCACACCTTCTCTCTGATGTTCGTAGGCGGCCGTCATATTAGAACTACTTTTGAAAACAAGATGGCTGCCCTCAGGTAAAGCAGAACAGGTAAAATGTGTTTTTTTGTAGCTCGTCAGTTTCAAGATTATATTCTTTAAATAATAATAAGTGTAGATCTGTGAATTCCCACAAAATAATTAAAAACTTGTCTCCGACAAGATACAGTTGTCGGTGGAGAAGCTCAAAGTTTCAAACAACTAAAATTGACATGTAAATGTTATGTATCAAGATTACGCTGTAGTCTGTATTAAAAAAATGCATAACGTTTGTGTCGCCTGAAAAGGCAATATGAAGGGTTGACTCGTCGGCGTTGGTGGTCATGTTCCCTGTTTGCTTGTCCGGAGAAAAACTTTGTCATCCTGAGTCAGTCCTTCAGTCCTGACTGACAAATTTTGTGAGGGACTGACAAGAAAAGCTGAAGCAAATTTATCTGTTGTTCATAAATGTTTCTTTGAAAGTCATGTACAGATGCATCAATAGAAACATACTACAATCTATGCTGCAATAAAAATTATTCATAACAGTTTAACAATATAATATTTGGATATTATTTGCTTTTACTTTGTTGGACTGACAATAATTTGTTTGGACCGACACATAATATAAGTCTGTCAGACCATATGACTGACAGGTATTTAAAATTGTCGTGAACACTGCAAACAAAGAACTAATAAGCAGTTTTATTGTTGACTCTTTATTTTTTGTCATGCAACACATCTGACTCGCAAAGTTTTATTCATTAAAGCAGCGCAAGTTAAAATAGTTGCATGTTTAAAATACAAATGTAAATTAATGTTGTCACTGGAAGTAGATTGGGTTGCACTAAATAATATCAGCATTTAATTGAATAACATAAAATGATGAAGCTGAATAAGTATCTCGATATTTTCTTTATAGACAATACCCAAGTAACAACCTCTATTTTGTATTTTTTTTTACTTTCACATCCACTACACCACCGCGACCTTTAAGTGCGGTTAGTCAGTGATGATGCAGACAAACATAATTTACAATCTTGTTTAAATAATATAACAATGATATAAAAAAAAAAAAAAAAAAAAGTTTGTTGTATTTTCAGCTGAAGGAGGTCATTCTTTCCAGTTTACAAAAGCCGATTGCCGAATGCCCCATTCGACTCATATTTTCAACAGTGGCCCTAAGCATGGGGGCGGATCTCAAACATGTGCAGAGGGTTATTCATGCTGGTCCACCCACGTCACTGAAAAGTATGTTTTATTTCAACATTTAGTAATGAAGGAATTTATCACATTTTAGTCATTACTTATTAATTTACAAGTTATTTTTTATGAGACCTTGAATTATACAGAGAGTGTAATACTTACGGTATATTAAATTTCATTAAAACAACTTCTAGATTATCAGTGACATGACATTAATTTGCTCTGCACTTATCAAGGATCATGTACTGTTCCATTTCTTATTTGAGAAACTTAATAATTATTATTATTAGAACTGGATTTGCGCTGTTGTATTATAGATCCTGATTGGTCAACACTAGCAAATGCAAATTATATATACATCATTATTATTACTGTCGGATTTAAATATATCTTAACAAAAAAGGGTAAATACTATAATAAATCCATGTATGTTGATTATCTCAGGTTTTTAAAACATGCATAACAGGATACCTTGCAATTGATCTAATCACAAAAATAGCAACATTGAAATTAACTTAGTTAAATGCATAACAATAATATATCAGAAATATGATTTAAAATGATTTGAGAATGTTAAATGAATGACAGGGAAAAAAAATCAATTTCTTCAAAAGTACTTTTTACATTACATTATGAAAACAATAAATTGTTGAAATTATTATATGTGCTTTATCTAGTGACTTTACAAATAGAAATATCATTTAAAAAAATTACTTCTGATTCAACATTTAGTTAAACAAATGTACATGAATAGAAAATGTTTTGTGTTATGGCAAATATATAACACGATTTAAAACTGCTAACAACTTAAAACAAAGTGTCAAATTGTCTGATTTTTTTCAGCATATGTCCAAGAAATTGGACGAGCTGGAAGAACGGGCACAGATGCACAGACCATCATGTACTTCAACCAAGGAGACTTGGCGTCAACAGCAATGAGGAAAGACATGAAAGAATACTGTTTAAACATTTCAATATGCAAACGTGAAATAAAAAATTCTTTCTTCGGGTTCCATACAACGGTTAAACCACTTGCCTGTTGCAGCGTTTGCAATTCTGATCTGGAACTGGAATGGCAGTTTGGCCATCTGAGAGTTGTTTGAACAATGTACTGCAGTTCTCTACTGACTGGATACTCTTAAGTGTGCCCAATAGGATATTTTCTTAAAAATCTGAAAAATGCTTAAAAATTATTATTTGTTAAAGGCCCTCCTATAAAGGTGATGATCCGTAATTATTTACAGATTTTTTTTTTTTCATATTTTATTTATAAAGATTATCAAAAAACAATATGTATATGCTATTGCACATTACCATAAAAAAAATGAGCAATACAACTTGTTTTGAGCTCAAAATACAATGTCCTCAAAGTCAATTGTGTTTACAAACTATCTGTTTATTTACATCACTGTTTACACGGGAAAGTGAAAGTGACTCGGGTCACCAAAAATATATCATTGATTTTCAACGTTTTCCGGTATCACTCACAAAGTAGGTCTCTTCTAAATGGTTAAAACTGTTGTAGTGATCTAATAAGTTACTTTCTGCAGGTAAAAAGTTGTTTAAAATATAATTAAAATTGAATTTTCTTTCGGATATTTTTAATTTTTTAGCATATGTCACCGCTTTGAGGCTACACACCACGTTAGTTGCAAAGTTGTAAATATTTCTTCCAATTATGAAACTGGTATATCTTCCATAATTCTTGACAACGATGCACCTAAGCTGTGTTTTTAGCTTTTTTTAATGCAAGAGTAACTGAAATCCGGTAAACATTAGACAAGTTTATATGCATAAATAATTGAATTTGTCACCTTTATAGCGCCTTTAAAGATACTGTTATTTTATATTATGAATTTAATATTTTCATCCTAAAATATTGACCTTGACTTACCGGTACTGGGGGCCGTTTCATCAAACATTGTGCAACAGATTTAGAATACGATGCATATTTCAAATAAACATTATTACTAAACACGAAATCAAAGTTTTGCTTATTTCGGTAAATTGATACATATCATAATTGTCTTACCCATGGTCCATATTTTGAGTGCATGTTGTTAAACAGCTTTTATATTTTTTTCCAGTTTTAATTGTATATTTGAATTTTCATATTGAGCTTTGATGAAACGGTCCCCAGCATTTTTTAAGTTTTTGCTTTATTATGATAGACCGTGGAAATATGTACCAACTTTTTTCTTAAATTACTTGTTATAAAAAGAAATACAAAAATTATGTAACAATATCTCTTAACAATATCTGATCGTCTCCAGGTAAACATAGCCATGTAAGCAATTAATGTGTAAAAAAGGGTCTAAAAATAATAAGTTGTATCCTATTTGACACCTTTAAAGTACATGAAATTACACCAAGGGAAAATAAAGTCTACAATTAATAGAAAATGTTCACTTTGTGATTCTCCATCCACTTGATGAATACCTCCAAATTTAGTTTTGTAATGGGATTTTTTGGAGTCTTCTTCATTTACGCCACTTGTCTACCTGGAGTTACCAGAAAGGGTCTTATTGTCGTGAAATTCACGAGTTTTATGTTTCAATTTATTTCTGTAGTCAAATGTATATGTAATTGCATTTGTACTTAAATGAACTTTGAAGAAGTGGCGCATACTGACTTTCCATAAGTTCTTAACAATACAGTGGCGAAGGTGGCGCATACTGACTTTGCATGAGTTCTTAACAATACAGTGGCGCAGATTTGATCCTATTGGCGCAAGACCTTTGAAAAACAATAGCCAGTTAGGCACCAATAACTTCAAGGGAGTGACTGCGCGCCAAATTGACTATGATTGGTCAATATTAACATTGTGATTGACAGGATTGAATGATATAGAAGGGGCCGACAGTGTTTGAACATTAGAGTTTCTACCAAGAGTTCCACCTAGAGACTGTTTGGATTATATCTATAGTACTTAAACCTTTTGACTTGTGATTTAATTAGGATATTAAAGCCACACACCTTATTTGGCATAGTAAATTTAGGTATAAATAAGAAACATATTTTATCTATGCCAATTAGAATATATCTTCTGGTTACAAGGCAGAAATCCGTCTTTTTGCTCTTTAAAACTTAAAACTAATCGCGTTTGTCGAAATGGACGTATACGTCTAGAAATCCTACTTTCGGTTTCAAAAGTGTAATGAGAAAAAAAAAACTTGCTAACTGGGTTTTAGAATTAATTTTATATTTGCCAATTAGAATATTTCTGGTGGTTACAAGGTAGAAATCCGTCTTTTTGCGCTTTAAAACTTAAAAATAATCGCGTTTGTCGAAATAGACGTAAACGTCTATAAATCCTAGTTTCGGTTTTAAAAGCGGTACCGTTTGAAAAATAATAAATTACTTGCTAACTAGGCTAAAGATGTTATTACAATTCTGCACACTTTCAAATTGCATCTATATGTATTGATTAACATGTATTTCATTTCAAGGTCTGTGGCTTTCACTTCAAATTATAAATTAGATACTTGAACTTGTGTGAATGTGATGTTTGTTGGAATTAATTATTGAATTATTTGCCTTGGTTATTTGTTTATTGGAGAAAAATAAAAGTAAAGAAACTTATTGAGTATTCAGTTGTTACTGTTGGAAATAAAGGCACTAGGAACTCTCAAATTATATAAAAACAAAAAAAATAAATTATAATGTGGTGAAATTTACAAAAATTACAGTCCTCAACAAAAAATAAAGAAATGATTCGCCACACTTATAATTGCTCTTAAGCTGCTGATTATTTTCTTTTCATCTGCAAAAGATGACAGTATCTTGTGTTTTTGTGCCCGTTTTATGTTTCAATAAAAAAAATCATGTTTCTTGGTCAAAACGATCTGATATCTTATTCAACCCAAAGAAAGAACTACTGCGCTTAACCAAAGATTTCTCTGTACCATTGGAGCACATTGACCTTAAATGTCTGTATTGTATTTCTGTAAAGTGTATACAAGTACATCAGTCTGGGAGATACTAGTAGCCTATGGTATTTTTGCATCTATGCATTTTACAAGTTATATGTTATACTGCAGAAGACATGCATCAATGACCTGCATTTAATACTCCGAAAGACATTTTAGCTGCAAACAACTGTCACTTCCACTAGGATTTGAACCTAGATCTTCCACTGATCCATTGGACATGTTAACCAGTTACACCATGGAAGTTAGACAGCTGAATAACAGATTTACCCTTAAGAAATAGTAGAATTTTATATATTTAACAAACAGCTACATGTAGGTCATGAAATAAGTATAACTATTGTTAATTACATTCCAACGTACAGAGGACATCCCGACATGACTGTAAGCCATAACATTAACACCATGAAAATTGACAGCTGGACCTTATGAATCCGAGTTTTAAGTTCAGACGACTTATGATCAGTATTAAAATGTGTGTCTGCTGAAGATGTACCGTCAATATAAGACTGTAATAAGTGTTGCTGCTTAAGCTCAATCTTCGCTTTCAATTTCGTCAGTGATACTTTCACGCATTGTTTGAACGACGCCATTGTTATTGTTGTTGAGAACTATATTTTCGGTGTAATATCTTCCGCCTAGAGGCGTTAGACATATCCTTACACCAAATACTCCCGAGAGACGATCGCCGTTATGGCGGAATTGTCCGAGGGATCCCGATTGCTCTGGCAGTTACTGCAGCTTAAGATCAAAGCGATATCGACTGCGACGAAAATTTTGAAAGCCGATTTACGATCCTTTGTCGCTTTACCCAACTAAAGACAGCCTAAAGGCGGAGCGTCGTTGTATTAGAAAATCAATATTGGCGAATGAAAGCGCACGCTTTGTATGAGCGACAGCAGTAAGCAGGCAATACCTGCGGTTAAATCATGCAGAAGACTCGTAACGTACATGTAACTGCCACAACAATCTTGGCCAGTTACTTATAAGACTGATGATGGAAACCGTCCGTAGTCCTCGATAACGTGAATTTCATGCATAATACATAGTCCAGTCAATCTACACTTTGACTTCAAACAAATTGCAACAGAATTTCTGAGTGCGCAAATATCTTGATTAAAGCATTATACAGATAACATAAAAAGTCTAGAAAAATCCATGTTGGAGAAAGTTGTCAAATTTATGATTTTTTTTAGTAATTTTTAATGATATTTTGTGACTGGTCTCGACTACCGTAGATCTACACACGAATAACGTCGTCTGCAGATGAACGATAGTGGATTTCGATTTATATTTCTTAAAAGCCTGACAGATGAACATAATGATCAAAATTCGAATGAGAAAGGTAAGTCTAGCAATAAATATTTTATTAAATAATTTATATTTTAGCGCATACAGGTTTAAACGGTGCAGAATATCCGTAAATGAAAAATGTAATGTGTTTTCGTGTTTTCACAATGATGACAATCCAAAAACGTTTATAAAAGCATGTTTCATCTCAAAACAGGAGCTTCAATTATCTACTTTGTGTTATTTGTTAAATTTCTTCTGCACATGTATATTCTGCTTTTGATTGATAAAGCTATTACCCAAAATCGATTTCTAGCCGTAGCGGTGGCGAGAATTTGTTGAAAAATAAAAAAAAACTACGGAAGCCTATATGCGCCATAAAATCTATAAACGGATTAACAAAACCGAACTTTTAAATGACTTCTTTATTGTATACATAATAATTGTCATGATTGCTTGTAAAAACTCACGTAGACGTCTAGTTCAATATACTGCTTTGTTTATAATCTTAATGTATACATCATATACTGCGTTGTTACTTGTAATCTTGTTTTTTAGTTTTTATCGTAATTATGTGTATAATAAAAGCAATATTTCATGGTTGTGGTACTCCGATGGTATGTGTATGGTAGAATGATAGAATCCCCGTAGTTCATACACTAATTGTGTTTAAATAAAAAGGGTTACTGAATAAAAAGTGGAATAAATATAATAATAGATTAGTGTTGATTATATATCTGGTTTATCATTCTCGGCACGGAAATGAAAAAGCACTCGCCAAGGCTCTAGCCTTTTGTTTTCTAAGCCTCGAATGATAAACCTGATCCATAATCAACACTAACCTATTAGTCTATATATTAAACAGGAAATGAGTGTCGATCATTGGTGCTACCCTTAATTGAATTACAAGTATAATTCTGAAACCTAACAACTGATTTTTGTCTATTAAAATTTCAGATGGATCACCAAGGGATGTGTGTTTGAACAGTTACATATCCAGTAAATACGAATGGGTAGTAGAACAAAAACTTAAATTTTAAAAGGTAAGATTGATCCATTAATCTATATCGTAACTGTCTGCTTGATAGAAGCTTACAAGATGTTAATGTGCCAAGTCAACAACCACTAAGTGTTATATGTCATTCTTTTTATATTTAGTTCTATTTACACGAAATGCAAAGTCCATCTCATTCAAAATTGGAATTTATAAATATACCATATAATTGCATAATTGTTTTATTACTTATAACATAAAAATATAATTTCCGGATGGATTCCTGTCGGATCTGTAAGCGGCAGTTTGACAACAATGCAAAGACAGTGAAACTAAGTGAAAAGGGCTGCCATGGAATCAATGATGCAAGTGAAAAAAGAAATGACACTTTGAGAGTTGAATCCGGACAGTGTGTCCATGTGGAGTGCAGAAAAACATATTGTAACCCAAACTATATTAAAAGAGACAATAGGGATGTACAAGAAAAACTCAATACTAGTCTTCCTTTGACTCCTTTGAGATCAAAGACTGATAAGTTTTCATACAAAGAACATTGTTTATATTGTGGCCAATCTGTTATTGATCAAGGGAGAAAAAGAACGTGTGATGTTTGGTCAGTAAGGACACTAGAACCTTCTATTTTAAATATATATTTAGAGAGGAATGATGTTTGGTCTCTATCCGAAAGTATTACACAGGGAAAACACAATAACAATCCTTTTGGCTTACAATCGGGTATTTCAGCAGTCTGTTCATATACATCTACATACAGATGTATTATAAAATCGTAACAGCTGTGATGGAAAGTTAAGATAAATACCTTAGAAATCCAAATTAAAATTTGGTGTGGAAACAGATAATTAATGTTAATAAGTCAATATTTTCTAACGCGGTAAGAATCAGAAATGAATGATTAATTAACATACAACTGTTAATTTTCGGTGAAAGGAAATCTGCCGGACTTAACATGAAAATATTTATTACCTACGTCAATAAAGAAAATTTACGTTTTGATCTTGCAATTAAGGACTCAATAACGATATCAAGTATCGTAAGCAGTTATAGTATCATTTTTCGATTAAATAATATGTAACTGTATTATAGAATGTAATAAAAAAGCAGGAAGCGAGAACTAATTATTATAGTCAGTATCATCAGTTGATTCGAAGGCTTTGACTCAATTTAAAAAGTCTGCGTAGTACATGTCATTGACAATAATAAAACATAAGCAATACGTATTACATCAATCGTTTAATTGATAGGGAATCGTATTTGACATAGGATAGTGATATTGGTGTATGAAGGCCCTGTCTTTGTAAATTTAACACCTTAAAATTAGTAATTGCATAATATCACTTTTGTGTGATGTCATTGACATTATTAATGACACCGTTAACACACTTTCAAGTTTTAAAGCGGGACTGTACGATTTTCATATGTGTAAATTTGTATATATATTTAAGTGTGACTTGTATATATTATTTATTAAATGTGTTTTCTATAGGGATGGGGACGAATCCTGAATGTTCGAATATTCGTTTTTCCTTATTCGACTATATTCGAATATTGATCAATAAACTCCTAAATTCAACTTTCACTTAACCTTTCCATAATATGGTATTCTAATACTATT